>LPNX010278442.1:138399-219050 GCA_001517045.1 Pseudotsuga menziesii | reverse complement strand
ACATATGGGAGTGAGTTCAGTTTATTACGTAAGTGAATGAAGGGTACGCCTCTCTTGTAAGATGATGGCTGGTGCGGATTTGACTGAATGCGGTTATGGAAAAAAGAAAAAAAACCTTTGTTGCCTTTTTAAATCTCTTTAAATTAAAGAGATTTAAAATATTAACTTAATTAAACAGAGCATTTTGTTTCAAAGCTAGGTTTCACAGAAAATAAGCACAATCTGGACTTTTATGAGCTTCACCGAATAGATTCATCCTAATAATGAAAATACAGGTCTCTTTATTAAAGCTTTGTGTTTGGTTAAATAAGTTTAGCAGCTACAGATAATTATCCCCTACGTTTTTTTTGAAAACCAGGATCTCGTGGGGAAAGTGGCGTCCATCTCCACATCCAAAAAAAATGGGGTGTGATGAAACCAGTTAGGAAGAGGACATAAATGTTTTAGAGTTGAAAGGACCGCAAGAAACTTGGACGCATCTCTGATTTCTCGACCTGCACGAAGCATTTAGGATCGACATACTTTGGCACCAAAAAAATAATAATAATAAAGATTTTATTCCTTGTGACTTCGGAAACATCCTTCAAAACCATACATAAAAAAAAATCTGTCTCTTATATATATTTATAAATTTAATATATATAGAAATTTTCAATGCCTAAGTATATAATAATAATAATAAAAGTATGAAAGGTATATATATATTTTTTTTGAAGAAAGAGGTGTTTACATTTATTAATCGAAAAAATTACTTCAAAGCCAAATACCTTCAACCACAAAACTATTTCTAAGTTAAATTTTAATTGAAAAAGGGAAAATTTAAGGCTCGATACATCCAAAGTATAAATAACAACATCATATGCCAATCTCATTTGTATGAGTTTGCTATTTTTTAAAACATAGTATTCAATACCTTATTAACTACTTCGAATTGAGCTTTGGATAAGGATAATGAGGTGTCCCATATTGATGCTTAAATCTTGAATGATTTATCAATTTTATTTATTTATTTATTTTATTTAGCAATTTTGGAAATGTGAGCNGTTGTATGAAGTACCTAAGTAGAGATAGTATGTCAACATTCATACATAGGGGTGCCTAAGCAATTGCATTATTATAAAGATTATTTATATTGTAAACTTAATATACACGTATTAATGAAAACATTAAAGATGCTAAAGATACATCCTGATGAGCATTAGAGGGAGTGGTGCAATAGAATGATAGTTGTGTAATTAGTAAGTGACAGGTGTGAAGTGGTGATGATATCAATTGGTAAATGTATGTGATAAGTAAACTAGGTTGAATACAATATGTTTTAATGACACATAAATACCATAAGCGTGTTAATGATAAACAACTAGTACAAAAGGGAGGAGTGTTTCAAGTGTTTCAAACTTGCTAATAGGAATTAGTATAGAAAGAGGTGAACATATAAATGACATTTAGATATTATCATAGAAAAATGATATGCCAAGCCAAGAAATTATCAATTAAATTACATAGGATAAAAAGTGTGTCCCATTATTAAAATTACAAAGAAATAAGTAGCAATTGTAAGTACTCTTTGTATAATGTGCCATTCATAGGGTAAGAGTGCTCTTTAAAGAGAATTGATTGCTGAATGGAATTTGATTAATAAAACATAGTGTTATTCAAGTTATTATAGAAGTACCGATGTCAAGATAGATCCTAATTAACAATTTTAATAAGAACATAAGTAATGTACATTGGAGAGAGATTCAATAAAGCTAGAAATTCATAAACGAATCAACAACAAGAACAAAAGGGAACTAACGTCTCCTTATAAATCACAATAGAAACAAGACTGTAGAACTCTTTTTTAAACTTTTGTATAAATTGTTGTGGATAATTGTCTAGTAAGGCATGATGAACCTTGCTATAGGTTACAAATAGGGATCCTCGAGGAAGGTCATAATTAGTTACTAGGATGTGTTTTTCACATAAGTTTAAGAGCATATATTACATGATAAAAGAAGTAAAATAGTAAAATGACATCGACAAGTGGATCAAGTAAAGATCTAAGTGAGACTACCTTAAACTAATGAATTCTAGTAGTAAGACACCTATATTATGCATAATAATGTATTCTTATAAATCATGCATAACAATAACTTCGAGACGAAGTTCCTAAAGGGTGGGTGTAGTGCCCCATATCTGACTAGACATATTAACATGTTGCATTTTATTTTCTTAGTAAATGTTGGACCCGGTTTGATTGAGTAAACCATAATTATGATAGATGTTGCTACTATGTCTAAGATGTTACTATTGATACATAGATTGTGATGTTATGATTATGTTTATGAGGTCACTATGTTATAGTTATCATGATATTCCTTTGTTCATAAAGACAGTGTATGTTTAATTGTCATCATTGATAAATGTAATATATATATGATGTGGTACATGGATATCGACCCATGATGTGATCCATTTAATGAGTTATACAATGAAAGGAAATATTGTTGATAATATGCACCAACTAATGATTGAATGGAGATATTATATGAATGTATGTTTTCAAAGTACTAATCTGCAGGACACGCGGGCTATGTAATAAATGGATACTTTATATGAAGTGTGGTATAGTACCTATTCCTGCAAAAGAGCCTTGATTACCAAAATTGATGATACGATGACACAGACCAATAATCTCGATAGTAGCAAAGTATGTTTTGATAGGGTATATAGACCCAGGATGTTGAGAGGGATGGATGTGTTCCACCCTATGTTTTTATGATACCCGAGGTCGTGGGAGGGCAGTGCTGAGACACGCTCCCCATGTTGTTGTGATGGCAACGGTCGGGTACCCGAGGTCGTGGGAGGGCCGTGCTGAGACACGCTCCCCATGTTGTTGTGATGACGATGGTCGGATGCCTGCTAGGAGAGGCTAGGTCCGATGTTCGGCCGACGCTATCGCTCTCAGGTTCTTATGTGGTCAGATCGGTGAAGCCGACATCCACTTTATACTAGCAGAGGAAGGATAGGGAGGATGCGAACGTAGGTTAGGATGGGTGGACATATTAGTTATTATTGTTGAAGGTTGGACATTATGATACCGGATTAGTGATGGTAGGTACCAATCTTAACTGACTAATTAATAAGTACATAACTGTTAAATAACTCCGAATGTCACAAGAAATCATATCATATCTGTATATGGGTCATGTTGCATGAAATATTATTTGTATTAGTTAGAATTTAGGGGTTTTTGCTATAGTACATGTGCAGCCTGTGCATGTACTGGCCATGCATGCACACCTCACACATGCATGCTAGTATGAAATATTTAAATAGTTGGGTAGGTTAACTGAGTAATTGTGAATTGTTTTAAACCTATAAATGTACCTTGTATCACTAATTTGACCATAACTTCGGGATGAAGTTTCCTGAAGGGTGGGTGTATGTAATGCCCCATATTAATGTTAATTAATGTTTATTAGTAAGCACTTTTATTAAATTAAACTTATATTAATCCCCATATTAATGAACTAATTAATGTTTATTAGTAGGTACTTTTACTAAATTAAAATTATACTAATCCCCACATTAATGTTAATTAATGTTTATTAGTAAGTACTTTAATTAAATTAAAAATATACTAATTATTTTACTGTCTTTTAGCATTTGTGTAAAACATTAAAATTGGTAATGTATGACATTTGGTTAGATTTTGTGACACGTACAAGTCAAGATAAATTCATAACACATGTCAAATACATCTAAACTGCACTACCCAAGATATAATAAAATAAACTAATTTAAGAAGGAAGGCGGTGGAGAAGTTTGGATTGGAGGGGAAATTGGACTCTGCATGAGGAGAAGGCAGAGGAAAAATACTTGAGGAGGGGGACAACTCAAGCACGAGAATATCTGTAAATGACTGAGATTGAGAAGATAAAGAATGGAGAGGAAGCCGCTCTCGGTATTATTGGTCTGTGGGCTCGGGGGCTAGGAAACCCGTGGGTTTCCTAGGGCCAGCACATGATGAGAGCTGGTCGACAGGGTGGCACATCATTTTGTTGATTAAGGCTCGGACGGAAAGCTGGAAGAAGAAGGAGCCTACAAGGTTTACAACAAACTATTGGATCTACCACAATCATTGTTTCCAGGTATTTAAATTCCAGGTATGTAGATACTAAACTCATGCATGCTATTATGGTCTAATTTATGAAAAATTCATGAAGTTATCAACATGTACAGCTCGAAATTTTTACTTGAATATGTTTACAGTTCATACTTGTACTTACATATGTCTATAAAATTTATAGAACAGACCTGGATATAAATCTGTAATACAATATAAAATGTTTTGATAGAGAACATTACAGAGAATAGGACTCAGTGCTCTACCCGTTAGGCAGAGCGCTACAACCACCCCCAGAATCACTTATGGGAACAAAGCCATCCGGTTCAGGGTCCACAAGCCCCCCCCCCCACCCCCGCGGCCGCCTCTGGAACAGGACGCCCAAACCCCTATTTAATAACCGTATCTCCATGCAAGGCCAAGCACTCAGCAACAGAAACCACAGGGTTCAACAAGTCCACCGAATCCACAGGAGCATTGAAACAACCGCTCGATGAAGTTTCCCCTATCACAGGAGGATTAAAACTCAAATACTCCGCTTCCCCATCCCCCGGAAGCACAACAAAGTCCCCATGAGCACAATTTGGTGAATCGGCAAAAAAAAACGACGGAGAGAAACCCCCCCCCAGATCCGTTTGCAAAGTGGCCGGAAGAAAACTGTCGCCCCAACAATTTTGTGCACTCGAAGCACCCAGCCCAATAACGCCTGTGGAATAGTGAAAAACCCCTTCTGGCACCGGATCTGCCGAATAATCTACCACGTCCTCCAAAACCATGACATTCGTCGACAAGGACCCAAATCAGGAAAAAGGTTACAGTAATGTATGGTAACTCCCAGGCTGAAGCCCGAGCAACCACCCCCGGTCAACACTGCCAAAGTAACCAAGCCCCGTCTGACCGGGTCGACCGCTGGTAAAAACAAGAAATTACCCCGAACAGGAAAGCCCCACCGTCATTCTTCTTGGCAACCAAGTCGTGTGCACAAGTAAGTACCGGGAAGCGTGAGGCCAGACGGGTGTATAATGCACCACCATGGATCTGACATCCCATCCAAAACCTGTCAGGAGTAGGTCAGCGCACAGGCCGAGGCCTGGCTGAGCAAACCCTACCTCCTGCATTGTACAGAGCTCCAATTCCATCCGTTCCACCAATTTTCTCCCCAAATACTTAGTTATATATCTCCCTTAAATTAGAATATTATAAAAAGCATCTCAATGTAATTAATTTATTTAAATAATTTAAATATACAATAGAAAGCATCTCAATGCAATTAATTTGTGTAAGTAAACTAATTTGTTTAATTAGTTTAAATATACAATAGAAAGCATCTAAGTGCAATTAATTTGTTTAAGTAATTAAATCTATAATAGAAAGCATTTCGGTGCTATTAATTTGTTTAGGTAGTTTAAATCTATATGGCTATAAATTGATATAGTGTTACATTCTTGGTTATTATTTAAAATTTGTGGTGTTGGTTAAAAGGTTTGTCTCACATTCTTAATTATTATTTAAAATTTGTGGTGTTTGTTATAGTGTTACATTCTTGGTTATTATTTAAAATTTGTGGTGTTGGTTAAACGGTTTGTCGAACATTCTTAATTATTATTTAAAATTTGTGATGTTTGTTAAAAGTAATTTTTTTGATTTATAAATGTAATATTATGCTTAGCTTTATGGCATAAATTTTAATTGGTATTTTTTAGTTTGTACCATTTTTTTTATGTGATTGTTATTTTTTCTAATAGATTAAAATTTTATAATTTATATTAATATAATTATATAGTTAATATATTAATATAAATAAATGTTTGTTTATTTAATTGGAATATAAAATATATATTATTTAGAAAGAATTTGGAATTTAAAATATATTTTAAAATACATTATACAATTTAATGAAGACTATATACTCACAACTAGAACTTTAACCCTAAAAATCAATTTTCTTGTGTCAAAAACATTAAAATAAAGCTTCAAATTGAAAAGTGATGCTACTAGTAGCATTCTCTTTTGTTTCAACGTTAAAAAGACAACCATTTTCATAAAAACTCATATTGTTGTGAATCCTTCAAATCAACCATTAAATAGAAAATTAGTGCTACTAGAAGCACATTGGTTTTTTCAAATGCCAAGAGTATAACTTGTTTGAAAGCGTGGAGTTAACAATCAGTATTATGTGAAGAAAAATATTACAGTCAATGGCTAAATCGAAATGTAGTGTGAACATTGCAGTATTTTTCAAACCATGACCTTGAACAATAAAGTATCATGTTTTTGTGGTCGTCACTTCTCCCCCCATTTTTTAAATTTTTTTATAATTTTTTAAAACATTTAAATATAAAATAATAATAAAAAATTGCTAAACAATTAAACTTTATTAAAAAAATTGAAAATTTTATTAAGAAAATAAATTTTTTTTTAAAATATACAATTTTATTAAAATAAATAAAAATAAAACATATTAAAAACTTCTTAAAAAATTTAAAAATAATTTAAAACAATTAAAATTTAAAAAAAAAACTAGAACTATTAAAAATAAAATAAAATATAAAAAAAAACATTAAAATTTTAAAAATATATTATAAAACAAAACATTAAAAGAAAACCATTGATTTTTTTTAATTTTTTTTAAACCCTACCTACCTACCTACCCCATCCCCTCTCTCCCTCCACCCACTCCCTCTCCCGTCCCTTCTCTTCCCCGCGCCTTTCCCTACCTCGCCATCCTGTCCCTCCCATCTGACTACAACAACCACAACAGAGCAACTGAGTGGAGCTTTATGAGTTGTAGCCCTGATGTGCTCGAACCGCACGGTCTAAGCACGTCGGGGCTTTAACTCACAAGGCTCCACTCTATATAGAAGAGACGATTCTTTGGGTAAAAATGACCAAAAGAAAGCCAAGAGATATCTAAGGCAAATAGATTTTTTATTCAATTTTCACCCATTCTTATACCTCACCTATATCCAATCAATGGAAATTTAAGGATTTGCTACATGACATTGTTGGAAAGGTCCTGCTTTCTAAGCGCACACCAAAGGTCCTAAAATTGAAATATTATCGCCTTTTAATTTGAAACTCAACAATGGTATACTAGCAACAACCACATTAAATTAATAATGTGTCTGGATACGTCGATAGGCGTAAATTTAAGCACATACTATAGGGACAAACATTAATATAAAAAGTATGTGCCTAAATTTACGCCTATCGACGTATCTAGACACATTATTAATTTAATGTGGTTGTTGCTAGTAACGAGTGCGCGCATAGACATATCTACAAAGTATTAAGAGAAATAATATTGTTTATTTAATTATAATATATAATAAATAATATTAAATATATTAATTACCATATTATTAAACTAATATAAAACATAATATACTTAATAATAGAAGTAATATTGTTTATTTAATTATAATATATAAGAAATAATATTAAATATATTAATTACCATATTATTAAATTAATATAAAACATAATATACTTAAAATATTATTACTACAATGTTTTTCTGTATAGTATATATGAAAAATATATCATAAAGTTAATTATATCCAATATCTTTTATTTACATGTAGTATATAAGGATTTGCTACATGACATTGTTAGAAAGGTCCTGCTTTCTAAGCGCACACCAAAGGTCCTAAAATTGAAATATTATCGCCTTTTAATTTGAAGCTCAACAATGGTATAAAATGTTTTTAAGCACCTTCCATAACCATTATATCTTACCTTTCGTTCTTAAGATTGCATTTGTTTACATTCTTCAGCAAGCACAACTTTAATTGCCTTAACCCTTCGATTCAAGAAAGCTTTTGGATCATAAGTATGGTTGGCCTATAACTGCACTCTCATAGTTCCATAATCTTGGGATAGCTAGAGCTAGGTCTTTATTTTCTCAACCTATTATTTGATTAAGAATTCTGTGCACCATTTTATAATTTTCCAGATCTTTGAATTGAAAATAAAATTTAGTTGAGTTTGTAAAAATCATAAATTTGAAAAAGAACATCAAATAAATTTGCACTTATCTCCATAAACATCATAATTGCATAGAATTTAAAATACCCATGTCCTAATTGCATAGAATTTAAATGATAGTTGGCTATTCCATGCATCAGCCTGTATACGAAGGAGTGACATGTCAACAAAGAGAAAATAGTAAAAGAGACTGCGGAAACAGAAAGGATATTGTCAAATTTAGTGTTATGAAATAAGTTAAGAATCTCCCTTTATGAAAGCAAGTAACTGCCCACACAATATGGTTTTGTTTATTTATTCTTATGAGTTCCTCTATCTTTAGCTCTATGAGGTTCATGAATTGAATTTCATGCGTCGCATCTGCTCTAAAAATTTTGCATAGAAATATGAGAATCTCATATTATTCTATGTTTTGTAGTCTTTTGTTTATTGTTATTCGAGATATATTAATTAAAAATTGTCAAATGAAAGACTGGCACTAACCAAGACACTAACTCAGATAGGCAGGGAAACAATGAAGTTAGTAGTCCCAATTAGAAGCATAGACAGGAAAACCACTTCTCTTTATGAAAGGAAGATCCATCCAAGCATAAACTTATAAACTTTCGAAAGATGGGTTTATTTATTCAATTGAGTACACATCATGGCTATCTAATCATGTCCTCGCCAACATAAAGCAAGGCACCATTTGTGTTGTGTTTTCAAACATATAGAAATTAAAAAAATAAAAAAGTTATGTAAATCCAATGTGAAGAATTACCATATAGTGAATTGGGACACGTTAAAAGATTTTAAGAAAAGAGTGGATTGGGGGTTGTCCTATCACATGTGTGGCCTCCCAAAATTTTCTGGCAATAAATATTTTACATACAGTAGAGTAATAAATGTTGCGGTGGCTATATTGTGGGTCGTTGGATCTCAACCTGTTTGAGATCCAACGACCTACAGTGCAGCCACCGCAACATTTATTACTCGGTTACATGTTGAATATTGTTCACCAACCTCTCTAGTGATAGCGCTAGGCTCCAAAAGAGTGAAATGAGTTGTAGAAACCTTGAAGTAATCCTTCCAACAAAGGTTCTACGATCTAAGTTGCATTAAAGGTGAAAGGTTTGCCAATAAACAACCTACAAATTTTCTATGTGTCCACAAAGTAACCTCTAAGCGAAGCCCTAGGATTTTATATATATATATATATTGGAGTTTTTATATTTGTGTGTAGAATTTGAGAATCTTAGTATATTAGCAATAACTTTTGATAGTTAGTGTGCGCTATATAAATGAATTTTTTGAGTGATAAATATTAAGTTATAATCATGTTTACTAAAATAACACATTTAACATTTGAAGAGGAAAAATAAATACTTTTTAAATTTATAATATTAATAATTAAAAATGATTAATGTGAAAAAATAAATAAAATAAAAATATGATCTTTTCTAAAATAGTACCTAGTGAATACATTATTTGTATACCCAACAAGATGGTTATTATAATTTGATAGCGGACACTCACCACTATTAGAGACACACATTGCTATATTTTTTCCCAAGGGATGTTGTTGTTTGTTGTTGGAGATAAGGAATGAACATAAGTTGGTTTAGGGTTTGGCACTAATAATCTTGCAGAACTTTGTGCTTTAAAGCTTCTATTTTCATTGGCTAGGGAGAATCATATTTCAAAGATTCAGATTTTTGGTGATTCTCAACTAGTCATTAATTGGGCTAATGGTAAGTTTCGATGTTTGAATCTATCTAGCTTTTTCAGGTTCTTAATGAAATTAATAGACTATCAGAGTTTTTTGAGCTCGTGGTCCTAAAGCATATATATCGAGAAAGGAATTTTCAGGCAGATGCCCTTGCAAAAGCTGGTGCTTTGGTCATGGATGGGTACTGGAATATTAAAAAGTATCTAGGTCCGGAATGCATTGATAGTTATCAGTGTTTTAACAGTTGAAGTTCTGTTATCTATAGGATTCAGCTGCCTCCGATCAACTTTTTGAACTTTAAAGTTGATGATGTATAGACTGATAGACGCCTTTGATGGGCACTGGTAATGTGTTTTCGAGATTCAGTTAGATCCAAGAAGGATAATATTGCTTTATCTGATCAACTTTTGAACTTTATATATGTACGATGTGAAGACAGTTTTGTTTGATAGTTTTTTGGCAGTAAACTTAGTTTTCAGTCTTATGAACTCTCTATGTAAATAGTAATCTTTTGATTGTTATAATATATTTTGCAGGGATTTATTTTTGCTTTTCTGCCTTGTATGGAAAATACAATAAAATGATGTAATTAGTTGATACTAAAAGACCTTTTAAAAATTTTTGTAACAATGGTTTTTGTTCCATCTATGCAATGTAAATATAAAGTTACAATTTTTTTCTATAAAAAAAATGATTCAATATTCTATTGTGTCTCTACGATTTGTTACAAAAGCCTTCAAATAAGTAGCGTAGAAATGTTAAAGGGTGTCTACATAAATAAATTCAAGGGCTTTTTTTTTAAATCCCAATGCACACTACCTTTTTAATCAAAACCTTCAGCATGTGCATTTGTTTTTATGATACGAACATCTCCATGGTTAACCGTAGTAACAAATTTTAATGCAAATTATTCAATCCATTGTAAATAATTTCATTTCGTTATGCTTTCTACGAATTATATCTATATTAAGATTTCAAATTCTCTCTTAATTATTCATTAATAATGAGTCTAATCCATGGTCGTATATATATTAAGATTTCAAATTCTCTCTTAATTATTCATTAATAATGAGTCTAATCC
This sequence comes from Pseudotsuga menziesii, assembly GCA_001517045.1. Classification (NCBI taxonomy): domain Eukaryota; kingdom Viridiplantae; phylum Streptophyta; class Pinopsida; order Pinales; family Pinaceae; genus Pseudotsuga; species Pseudotsuga menziesii. Next base: position 208,163 of record LPNX010278442.1, on the reverse strand, counting down.
ATTGTCGCTAAATTTAGTTTAACAAATTATTATTATTATTTTCTTCTTGGAGATGCAAGTTATTTTGAGTCATGGAAATAGACAAGATATAATGAGATTATTATTTCGACATTAGATTTTATGGCGTTTTTGCATTTTGAACTACATTTTCTATGGATGTCCAATTATTGATTATAAATGCCTTAAAATATATGCAAACTTTTCCTTCTAAGCATATGCATTGTTTTATTTGTGCATATTAATTCCAATTTCAGATGCATTAATTTCAACAAATTTTGATTTCAACATTGATTACCATTGCTTTCTTTTCCTTTTAAGCATATGCATTGCTTTCTTTTCCTTCTAAGCATATGCATTGCTTTCTTTGTGCATATTGATTCCAATTTCAGATGCATTAATTTCAACAAATTTTGATTTCAACATTGATTACCATTCATATTGATTGGACACTTTATAGTCCATGTCATCAGTGTAGTTTTATAATATAATTCTTTACACTTTTATGATTACTATGCTTATCCAAGCATAAGAGTGTTAAGTCTTAACCTTTTAACTAAGTTACTAGAAACCAAAAAATGTCACAAGTTTTTTTAGTAAAGTGATAGAAATAATGGTATTCTTTTGGTGTTTGTCATAGATTTTAATGTCGGTTACATTAATAAAAATTTGCACTGTGAGGAAAAGGCCTTCTATCGGAGGTTATAGCGGAAACCCCTAAAAAAAGAGCGTGAAAATATGTTTATAGTGGAGTTTTCTAGCGGAGGCAAGTAGGAAGATGTTATAGTGAATGTATTTATTCGGTGTGTTCATCACAAAACACATCGGTGCGTATTTACACATAATGAGCTGGGACAACCATAAATTCTATCGCATCACGCTAGAAAAAACTTTAAACAAAAAAAATTAATTAAAAACCTCATATTATTTTAACACCCCTAGAACAGTGTGTTAATTGATACTACATGCACCGGTGCGTGTTACAATAAAACACCCAGTGAGTTCCATAGACACTAACACACTACACTATCAATATACTTTTATTGACAGGTCTCACAAATTTTTGAAAACAAATAACTGGTGATAGATATGTCGGTTACATTAATAAAAATTTGCACTGTGAGGAAAAGGCCTTCTATCGGAGGTTATAACAGAAACCCCTAAAAAAAGAGCATGAAAATACGTTTATAGTGGAGTTTCCTAGCGGAGGCGAGTAGGCAAATGTTATAGTGAATGTATTTATTTGGTGTGTTCATCACAAAATACATCGATGCGTATTTACACATAATGAGTCGAAACAACCATAACTTCTATCACATCACACTAGAAAAAACTTTAAACAAAAAAAATTAATTAAAAACCTCATATTATTTTAACACCCCTAGAACATTGTGTTAATTAATACTACATGCACCGGTGCGTGTTACAATAAAACAACCAGTGAGTTCCATAGACACTAACACATTGCACTTTCAATATACTTTTATTGACAGATCTCACAAATTTTTGAAAACAAATAACTGGTGCGCTAGATATTCTAAAACTCCCCAATGTGTTTTAAAGGACAAAATGCACTGTTTATTATTATATAAAAATTTATAAAAAAAAAATCATTACAAAAGCTGTTAATTTTTTATTAAAAAACTCCACTCTTCGGTGTGTCTTGATTATTGGATGCGGCGGTGCACACTCTTGTCGATCGCACCAGAACGGGGTTTATTAAAAAAAAAGTGCGATAAAAGTCATTTTTACCATCCTTAGTGCACTTTGAGCCCATCTGCACCGATGTTGCACTTCACCCACTTGGACGCCCTTACATCTATGCTCCACGTGGACAAATTCTCCACTCCTATTGGTTGTTGCTTCTAGTTTGAATTTTTCCAAACGGTGCGCAAAAATTCAAATTTTCCATACATCGCCAAGATGCCTTTCCGATGAGACATTCAACAAGTAAATTGATTCGTACTTCATAATGTGACTTTTTAAAGGATTACTCTTTAGAATTCAGTCTAATATTGTTCTATTTTTTAAAATAAATAAAAATTTTGTGCGGTGCATTCAATCCTTTCGGCCCGCACCGCCATGCGGTGCGCCCTAAAAAAATTTATAGGGCGTACCATGGACGGTGCGGACCAAACGGCTCAAACGCACCGCCACACCATAAAAATCCTATACAAATATTGAAATGGTAAATGGTGCATTAAATCTTAGGGAGCATAGGTTATCCGGTGCACTTAAATGTATCGAACTCACTAGTTAATAATACCTAAAAAATGAAAAAAAAACTATACAATGCACCTAGGGCATGTCAAGGCACTAGTGTCGGTGCACTAGCGTGCCATAGGCACACCGTGAACATATTTTCAATAAACAATTAAATTTTTTAAACTACGGTGTGTTTTATTTAAGTGAGTTCACCATTCCGTTGCGCTTCCTTGAACTACATGCGTCGAGAACTGAATATTATAAAACGGAGTGCAAAAATACATAATTTTATGGTGCTCCTTGTGCACATCATTGCACTAGTACCGGTGCTCTGACGTGCCATAGAACACCGCCAATAGTTTTATATTTAATTTTTAAATTTAATAAATGCAGCGCGCCTATGGCATGTCAGTGCACTAGCCCTGGTGCATTGACATGCCCTAAGCGCACTATTAACAAATTCTCAATAAACAGTTACATTTTCAAACTACGGTGAGTTTTACTTAAGTGAACGCATTGTTAACGTTGTGCTTACTTGAACTAAACGCATTGATAATAGAACAATATAAATCGTAGTGCCAAAATATATAATTTTACGGTGCTCCTTGGACACAACAATGCACCAGTAGTTGTGATCTGACATGCCATAAGTGCACCATCACTAATTTTATACTAAATCTTAAAATTTAATAAATGCAATGTGTTTAAATCATTTCAGCGCATCATGTATGGTGTGCATATTTTTTATGAAACGCATGGACAAGTAAATTTATTCATTAGCTTAGAAACTCGTGATTTAACTATTATCTTACTGGACGTCAATGCATCGATGTTCATTGCATTGACGTGTTTTAAGCGCACCATTAACCAAAATTTATAAAACAGCTCAGGGCATATTGTAATTAGTGCACAATTTAAATATTGTAGAATATATAATAATATGACTGACTCGCAAAATTTATTTTAGCGCACCAATAACAATGCTTAATATTTAAAACTGCACCATGAGCAGTGTGTTACTGTGAATTAGGCGCACCGAAGGTTTATTTGCAAAAGAAATAATTTCTTATTTTAGTAGATATAATCTTCATATATTTCTTTTACATGTATTTTTATGAGACTAAGATGTAATATGTCAAATAGAGACATTTGTGCCACGAGGCCAAGTAGTAGCAGCAAGAACAAGTTGATCAATATAACTTCATGATAGAGTGGGAGGCTAGGGAGAGGGAGAGAGATTTATTCCCTTGGTCCAATCAGCCTAATACTAGACTCCTCTTAAGAAATGTTAGCCTCCTCAAGTTCTATGAGGAGGTAACATCTCTCAAGGGGAATAGTATATTACTCTCTGAGTTGATCGCATGTTGGGTGTTTGGTTGTGGATCCTAATCTTCCTATTTCAGAGATGTCATTTCATCCATGTTTGGGTCCCAGAACCTAATGGGGGTGTGTCAAGTGGATTCCCCCCGCCCCACTATGGTCGTCAGGGGGATCCCGGGTGGGTGCCCCTGTTGCAAAAATTTAGAAAAAAACTCCTTGTAAAATGTTGTAATTTTATAGTCATGACTTTGTCAATAATGGGTGATTTATAGACCCATGGTTTTGGGAAGACCATGGTATTTTCCCATGGTATTCCCTTTATAAAAGCAAGGAGTTGTAATATGGTTGTGTATTGTATTGTACCATTGTAAAATAATCTATGTATTGTGTGAGAGAGATTATGAGAAAGTGAAGAGGAAGTGCAACAAGTTTGTTGTAGGTTGTATCCCTTCATCTTTTTGGATGGTATAAAATAAAAGGACTGAAAATTTTTGTGTGGGCATAGCCCATCTTGGGTGAACCACGTTATATTGGTGTCTCTCTTGTAATGTGTTTTAATACTTGCATCTTATTTATTTTTTATTTGTATTGCTCTGCGATCATGTTTTCTAACAATTGGTATAAGAGCCAAAAGGTCTATTTGGTTGGTAAACTCGCAGGAAAGAAGGGTTCCTAGTTCGAGTGGGAGCAATGGAAAAAGAAGGAAAGTTCAAGGTAGAGAAATCTAATGGCCAAAACTACTAGTTATAGAAGATGCAAATGGATGACTATTTGTACCAAAAGGATTTGTTCCTACCATTGGGAAGAAAACAAAACAGTCGGCGACTATGAAGGACGAAGAATGGGTGGTTCTTGGCAGTAAGGCATTAGGAACAATACGGCATTGCCTAGATTAGTCGATGGATTTCAATAATTGAAAAGAAAAGACAACAAAAGGTGTGATGAGTGCATTGGCTAAGCTCTATGAAAAACCCTCGGCTTCCAACAAGGTATTTATAATTAAGCGTTTATTTAATATGAAGATGTCAGAAGGTGGATTTGTTGTTGACCATTTAAATGAATTTAATATGGTTACTAATCTGCTAATTTCTATAGGAGTGAACTTTGATGATGAGGTTAGGGCTCTTCTAATCTTGTGCTCATTGCGAGAAACCTGGAATGGCTTCGTCATGATTGTAAGTAAATCTGTCTCTGGTTCAAACACTCTTAAATTTGATGATGTTGGTGTTATTATTAACGAGGAAATGTGAAGAAAAAAAAATAGGTGATACATTAGGTAATGTGTGTTAAATTTGTGAACCATTGATATACAGGAAAATGAGAGCAATTGAGAAGTAGGACTATGCAGTCGAATATCAAGAACAATGTACATTGAACAAGACAAAATTGACACAAATATAATAAGAATTGATTGTTTAATTACAATATTAATCTATGTTCATTAATTATTAATACAATGGTGTTACAATAAATAGGATTCGAATCTACCAACTCACACTGACTAACTAGCCAACTCGGGGTGTCTAAATCACTTCATGGGAGCCACTAGTCTAACTCCTAATGTATAAATCAATCTGCAATCAATTAACAACTGGGGTAGGTGGAAAAATGTGCCACTCTCCCTTAAATCATGCAAAGTTGGAGCTAGACTAACTGATTTTAACTGGAGCTTGACTTAACATAACTGCTTACCAACCATGACCAACTGATGGAGGCTACTTGTGGCACTCGGAGTGGCTCCTAAACTTTAGGGATTGGCACCGGTGGCACCAATGGATCCAGTGGCACCAAACTCATCCAAATGACTCCTAATTTAGGCAAGATGTAGACTATATATGGACAAGGGAGGGTTATTTAATCCTAACACCCCTGCCCCTTAATCCTAACTTGGACAACTTGGGCCCTGGAAACTAGGCCAAAAGTCACCCATACAATCTAAAAGAAATAAAATTTTCTTAATAAACTAAGGGAAATGGAGAAAACCTCATGGGAAAAAAAACCCTCAAAATAAGTAGTGAATCAAGAAAACAAGGTATACTTAAGAGAAAATTTTCCTCTTTGGGTAAAAACTTGTAAAATTTTGCTGCAATTTGCAACTTTATGGAGCAGCCATGCAGAATCACGGTTCTTCTGTGCATCAGTAACCTGGGACTCTGCATGTGAACCTTTCCATATTCTTCTGATTTGATGAATGTTGCTTTTGTCTCTTCTTTCTGGAAGAGGAATGGAATGATCCATTTTGTTCTTCAGTGGGCCAAATTGTCGATCATTCACTATCATCAAGTAGCATCTTCCTGGAAGTTTGTTGCGCCACTTTGTAGGTAGCAAAGTTGTGTGAGAGAGGGCAACATATTCATTCTGAGACTAGGACCGCTTTTTCTTCTATCATCTAGATACCCAACCNGGAAAATTAATAAAATAATAGTTAAAATAATAAAATAATATTTATTAATTTTGGAGGAAGAAAAGAAAAAACTACTTTTTTGTTTGTATTTTCGACATATTTCCCTATGTTTTTACTCAAATTTCAATCGGGATAACTCATTGGATGCGAAATTAAATTTTACATCCAACGAGTACCCACTCGGCATACTTTTAATGGACCCCGCTACCCCAAAAATAAGAAATACCAGAAAAAGTGTGATGATGATGTCATCATCATGTTTTTTCAAGTATTTGTTGTTTTGGGGGTAGAGGGGTCCGTCAAAAGTATACCGAGGGGGTACTCGTTGGATGCAGAATTTAAATCTACATCCAACGAGCTCTCCCGATCGAAATTTGAGTAAAAACATAAGGAGATATGTCGAAAATACGAACAAAAAAGTAGTTTTTTATGATACCTATCCCCAAATTTATATTAAAAACTTCTTTAAGACCTATACGGTATTTCAAATTTAAAGCAATTTCATTGGCTAACACGTGATGACATGGAATTTGAATTAGAGTTAAAAGGCCCATTTTGAGATGAAATTTCCTCATTCCCAACTGCTTCAATGATCTTTTCATCCCATTTAGGCTTCTTATTCAAAATAGGAGCTAGATCTGGATCTGGATCATCTAGAGGTACAATCTCAATATCAAGATCATGTTGATCTTATTCCTCATCTTCTAAAACTAAAATATTAGACAACATATCATTATATGTAAGTGTAGATGAAAGAGAGTTTATACCTCCCCTTTCGAATGGTTGTTGATATTGTATTAGAGCTGATTATGGAAGAAAGTGTGAGAACTCATATGCCTTGGAGGCATGGTTTGCAAAACCCTTCGCTATAATCTTCCTAGTTGAGATATCTGAGATCTCCACTGAGTCAATACCAAATACCACTTGTTTTGGCAAGCCAGTTTGTGACAACTGATAAATAGATAACAAATTCGTTGCAAGAGAGGGAACATAGAGTACATTATTGAACTCACCATGTTGTATTTTAATAGAACCTTTACTTGTTGTTGGGATCTGTGAATTATCCCCCATATGAATGTTGGTTCCTCCTGAGAGATTCAGAGTGGTGTAGGATTCCCTGGAGGCAACCATGTGGTTGAATGATGCTCCAAAATCTATCAAATAAGCCTTTGATTGAGTGAAGCATGCTTTCAAAGCATGGCACCCCTCATATTCTTCAATCTTCTCTCCAGCTTCTGACATATCTACACCTTTTGGAAGCGCAATATTGTTTTGTTCAAGAAGTGTTGTCAACTAATCGATGGTCTTCTTCATGCACAGGCTCTTTGGATGAAAGCCTCTAACACAGTATGGACACTTAGTCTTCTCGGATTTCTTCTTTTTCTTGAAACCTGAGGCTCCATCGAAAGATATCTGATTCTCCTTTGGCTTCGAATCAGTGGTTTTGGTCTCCTTCCCTTTTTTCTTCCCTCTTGCTTGCACATTGTTTGAGTCTATCATCAAGAGTGCTTTATTCTTGGAGGTTTGAATCACTCCCATTTGAACCAATTTATCTTTCTCTTATATTAAGGACTCGGCAAAAGCATCTAGAGAATGAATCTTCGAACTAGGGATGGAAGCTCTTCTGGAATGGAATGTAGAAACAAAGACTGAGTACTCTCAGCCAATATTGCTTAGCACCAATAGCACAAGTTGCTCATCTTTCCTATCTAATCCACATTGTTTGCATTGTAGTGCTAGTGACTTGTATTTTGTAAACAATTGTTGAATAGATTCGAAACTGCTAGGCTCTAGATCTATGAGCTCATTCTCCAAAATATGCCCTTGAAGCTCATCTTTTTTGTCAAACAAAGATTCAATATTATCTCAAGATTCCTTCAAAGTCCTTCGTCTCTCAATATGGAACAAAAGATCCTGAGAGATATGATTGCACATGAAGTCGAAAGCCTCATCAAGTTGATTCAAAAATTTGTTCTTCTCAACATACTGATGCAGATCAGTTGCTCTTCCCATTGTCATCCTAAATAGACCAAGCTTGTGCAAGGATACCCACATATCTTCGCTCCAATCAGTGTACTTGAAGGGTGTAAGGATTCGAGGTATGAGAGCTGAAGAATCCATCTTTATGTATGTTGAACAGACAATTCCTCAAGAATCTACGTAGGTACCTGCAAATAACACTACAAAAATCGATTCAATTCACAATCATGTCAGTTTCAAGACTTTCCACCTTGACATGTACACTTTCTCAGATTCCATCACACCTGGATAGACTTCTCTGGATAGAGTCCAAAGAGAGAAAGGCTATCATTCTAGGATTTATGTGGAAACTCAACTGCTTCTGGTGTACAATGGAGATCGGACAAGACTTGTTGTTAACCTGAACAAGGCTCTGATACCATGTTAAATTTATGAACCATTGATATACAGGAAAATGAGAGCAATTGAAAAGTAGGATTATGCACTGGAATATCAAGAACAATGTCACTGAACAAGACAAATTTGAGACAAATATGATATGAATTGATCAGTTAATTAAAAAATGAATCTATGTTCATTAATCAGTAATATAATGGGGTTACAATAAATAGGATTTGAATTCCATGGATAGGATTCGAATCTACCAACTCGGATTGACTAACTAGCTAACTCAGTGTGTCTAAATCATTGCATGGGAGCCACTAGGATAACTCTTGGTGTATAAATCAGTCTACAATCAATTAGTCGCTGGGGTAGGTGGAAAAAGGCACCACTCTCCAGTAAATCATGCAAATATAGCGCTAGACTAGCTAATTGTAACTGGAGCTTGACTCAGCATAACTGCTTACCAACCATGACCAACTAATGGAGGTTACTGGTGGCACTCAGAGTGGCTCCTAAACTGTAGGGATTGGCACCGGTGACACCAATGGCACCAATACCATGGTGGCACCAAACTCATCCAAATGACTCGTAATTTAGGAAAGATGATCAATTAGACTATATATGGACAAGGGACAATTATTTAATCCTAACAATCTGTTGACCATGGAGAGCATGGGAAGACAAAGGGAGATAGGAAAGAGTCTGAGTTATCGCAGCAAGTTTAGAAATGGAAGATCCAAGTCTATACTTGGAAAGATAGAGTGTTGGAACTGTGGTAAGGGAGGTCATTTGAATAAAGACTGCAAAGCTCCTAAGAAGAAAGGAGACAGGCAGCAGGAGACTACTCAGGAAGTTGATGTAGAAGGTGATGTGTTACAAGATAATTTGATTCTTGCATTTGATAATACTAGTGATTAATGGGTAGTAGTTTCGTGGACCTCATGTCATGCTACACCCCATAGGAAATTCTTTCAAGATTATGTTCTAGGTGATTTTGGACATGTTTATTGGGGATGATGAACCATGTAAAATTGTTGGGATTGGTAAGGTAAGGATTAAGTTAAATCATGGAAATGAATGGTTGCTAAAATATGTAAGTCATATTCCTACTATGAAAAGAAATATGATCTCAATAGGGCAGCTGGGAGATAATGGTTGTTTGTCTGCGTTTGGAAAAGCGTGGTGGAAGATCATTAAAGGATCATTGGTAATAGAAAAAGGAGATAGGACATGTACATTGTATTTCTGTCCTCATAATACCGATTATTAGCTTCCACATAAACATAGTGTAGTGTTGTGGAATTATAGGCTTGGCCACATCAGTGAGAAGGGGATATAGATTCTCCACTCAAGGAAATTTCTTCCAGATCTGAAGCAAGTAAGTTTGGAATTCTGTGAGAACTGTGTTTATGGAAAACAAAAGAGAGTTATATTTCTTAGGGTTGGGAAACAAAAGAAGAGTGGAAATTTAGAGATTGTGCATACATATGTATGGGTATCGGCTCATGTACAATCTCTTGGTGTTTCTCATTATTATGTTGCTTTTATTGATGATCCAACTAGAAAAACTTGGGTTTTTTGTATTGGACATAAATCTGGTGTGTTTGCTACTTTTAAGAAGTGGAAAGTTTTTGCTTAGAATGAGATAGGGAAAAGATTTAAGTGTATTAGATCTGATAATGGATATGAATACTACAATAAGGATTTTGATAGTTACTATTCATACCATGGGATTCGTAGAGAGAATACAGTCCCAGGAACACTACAAGAAAATTGTGTGTCAGAAAGGATGAATAGGACAATCATGGAGTGTGCAAGGTGTATGAGATTGCATGCAGGGTTACCCTTATAGTTTTGGGTCAATGCTACAGATGGCGTTGTTTACTTAATAAATAGAGGGCCTTCAAGCGCTTTGGATGGTGGAATTTCAAAGGAGGAATGGACATGTACCAAGATAAACTACTCATTTCTCAAAACTTTTGGTTGTGAAGCATTTGTCCATATTGATAAAGAAAATGTAACAAATCTTGAGGCTAAATCCAAGAAATGCACCTTTGTTGGATACGGGGTTGATGGGTTTGGTTATCACTTATGGGATTATGAAAATCACAAAATCATTAGGAGTAGAGATGTGGTATTCAATGAAAAGGTTATGTACAAAGATCAGCTCAGGGAAAGAAAGAGGAAAACGAAAATATAGAGTACATAGTGCTTGATGAAATCAAAGAAAATGTTGTTCCAAAGGTACTAGAAAATCAAGAAGAGTAGGAGGTACCTAAAAATCCTACAAGTATAAGAGAAACTACCAGGTTAAGTAATCCCCCTAAACGATTCTCTCCTTCACTGTATTATTTATTGATAACTAATTCTTGTGAACCAAAATGTTATGAAGAAGCAATGCAGGTGGAAACTAAAAAGAAGTGGGAGCAAGGCATGGATGAGGAGATGTACTCATTGGTAAGAAACCAGACATGGGATTTGATTGAGTTGAATGCAGGTAAAAGAGAATTGTAGAATAAATGGGTTTACAGGTTGAAAGAAAAAGGAGGCGAGAAGTGGTACAAGGATAGACTTGTTGTAAATAGGTTTGCACAAAATAAACATATATATTTTGATGAGATGTTTTCTCTTGTTGTTAAACTGACTTCAATTAGGACTATGTTAAGCCTAGTGGCAGTAGAAGATTTGCATCTTAAACAGTTAGATGTAAAATAGTCTTTATTCATGGGGATTTGGAGGAAGAGACTTATATGCAACATCCACGGGAGTATGAGGAATGAAGGAGAATTTGGTTTGCTAGTTGAAGAAGAGCTTGTATGGCCTGAAGCAAGCTCCAAGGAAATGGTATTTAAAATTTGATAAGTTTATGACAGAACTAGGTTATAGTAAATGTCATTCTAATCAGTATGTTTATTTCAAGAATCTAGATAATATAAGATATATTATCTTTTTATTGTATGTGGATGACATGCATGTTGCAGGTTCTAATATGAAGGATATAAATGTGCTCAAAAGGAAACTATCTAAACCATTTGCGATGAAGGATTTGGGTGCTACAAAGCAAATCCTTGGTATGATAATAACAAGATACAAGAAAATTTGCAAATTGACAATGTCTTAGGGTGAGCACATAGAAGAGGTTATTGAGAGGTTTAGAATACATAATGCAAAACTAGTTAATAAACCTTTGTCCAGCCATTTCAAACCAAGTAAGGAGATGTGTACCAAGACCTTGGAAGAGATAGAATACATGTCAAAGGTTCCCTATTCATCGGCAGTTGACAACTTAATGTATGTCATGGTGTACACAAGACTAGATATTGCACATGCAATGGGAGTTGTGAGCATGTATATGAACAATCCAGGTAAATAGCATTGGAAGGCAGTACAATCGATTTAGGTATTTGAGAGGTACCACTTCTCATGCATTATGTTTTGGAGGTTCAGACACTGTTCTACAGGGATATGTTGGCGCAGATATCAGAAGTGATAAAGACAGCAGGAGGAGCACCACAGGGTATGTTTTTAATACGGGTGGAATAGCAGTAATTTGGATTTCGAAACTTCAAAAGTTTGTTTCACTTTCAACAATGGAAGCAGAGTATGTTGCTGCTATAAAGGCTAGTAAAGAGATGATGTGGTTGTAGAGGTTTATGGAGGAATTGGGTAAGAAGCAAGAAAATAGTAAGTTGTATGACGACAACTAGAGTGCCATTCATATTGCAAGGAGCTCAACCTTCCATTCGAAGACTAAACATATACAACTCAAGTACCATTTCATAATATCTATTCTTGAAGATGAATTGTTAAAGTCGGAAAAGATACATACAAGCCAGAATCCTCCAGACATGTTGACATGTTGAAAAAGGTAGTAACCAGAGATAAACTAAGTTCCTGCTTAGTTTATGTTTTACTTCAACTATGAAGGTGAAGATAAGAAATTTTTCAGGTCGAAGATTCTGAGCATAGTCCAGCAATTCCAGCATCAGTGGAGTTGTTGTGATCAATCTCCAAGTGGGAGATTGTTTGGTTGTGGAGCCTAATATTCTCGATTCAAAGATGTTATTTCAATCGGGTTTGGGTCCGAGAGCTTGACGATGGGGTGTGGGGGGGGTTTCCCCCTCACTATAGTCATCGGGGGAGTCCAGGGGGGGAGGAAACTATTTTTGGAGCCCCCCTTGGAAGGAGTTCAAGGGCAGCGCCCCCGTAGCTAAAATTTAGGAAATAGTGTATTGTAAAATATTGTAATTTCAAAGTCACGATTTACATGCCCATGGTTTTGGGCAGCCCATGGTATTTTCCCATCGTATTCCCTTTATAAAAGAAATACATTGTAATATGGTTTTGTATTGTATTGTAGCATTGTAAAACAATCTCTATAATTGTGTGAGAGAGTAAAGAGGAAGTGCAGCAGGTTTGTTGCAAGTTGTATCCCTTCATTTTGTTCGACAGTATAATAATAAAAGGACTAGAAAGTTTTGTGTGGACGTAGCCTATCTTGGGTGAACCATGTTATATTGGCGTCTCTCTTGTAATGTGTTTTAATACTTGCATCTTGTTTATTGTTTATTGTTTATTGTTTAATGTTGTTGCTCTATGATTTTGTTTTCTAACATTGGGATCATCACAGGATGGATTTTTGAGTTGGCTTAGATGAGTGGTACCAACCCACTAAGGAGGACATTTATTTTATCATTGAGTAGCTCTCTAGGAAAGGTAAGGACTTTCCTGAGTTCCCTGAGGTCCCAGTTGGATCTGTAGTAGGGACTTAGCTAGTATATGTTCAAAGATAGGTTTATCCCTAGATCATCGACCTTGCTCAGTTTCAGGTGCACAATGGGCATCTTTCCATTTATGCTTTTGGTGGAGAGGATGTGAGGTGCCTCTGTTATTCGGTGGTGACCATCGTGCATCATACCACGGATGGGAAGTGCATTAGTTTCCCTCTATTATATTATCTTGATTGTTTTGTGCAAAGACCTAGATTCATTAAGTGGTCTACTATTTTTTTACCACAATTTTGGTTTGCTCTTATCCAATATCATGCGTGTATTGAAGGGAGGGGAAAATTCCCTTTCCATTTAGAGTTATGTTGTTTATTGTTTTAAGATATTTTTGGCCACTAGGCCATGTTTTGAGCAATGCACTCCTAGGTTGATGACAAATGTGTGCATGTGCATATGGTGGGAGATGATTCCCAAGAGGGGGAAGTCGTACTTTCCACTGGAAGTTACCCCAAACGTGTTGTAGATGTTACGTATCTTAGAGGTCATATTATATATTATTCCATTTCCATAAGCGAGATTGGATTAAAGAGGGTGTCAATACATATTCTTCAACTGAGATGAACCTCCAAATGATAGAGCTAAATTTAGCATTATCTTTAAATTAATCTAGTTGCATTTTATTTTCTTTATACTTAATGAAAATTAAATATAGTTTAAGTTGTTATATTAAATTCATGTTTAATGAAATGGTCTAATTAATATTTTCATGCATTATATATTTTACAGATATCGAGACTTTTGATGGTGATGTCCATCCTCCTCTGGCCTAGGATGAGGAGTAGATGGAGGTGGAGGAAGATTATGATCCTGAAGTCGCATTGTTAAGCGCTAGACTGGGCCGACACAGTCCAGAGGAGAGGTTTTCGATAGGATGTTATTGACCAGATAACGATATTGCTAGCAGATGTGGGGGTTCAACTTGTACCTACTAGCTACATTATCAGGGGCCATCAATTTGTGGATATGTGGAGGATGCTTCCTCGTGATTTGAATAACTTGATGCAGCATGTTGTTGGAGCATGTGGTGTTATATCTATTTCCCATCATAGTATTTTTTCAGTACATGAAAGTAGATATCCTTGACCCTTTCCTAGTCCACCTCCTTCTCTATCAACTGCTTCAACCGTTGGCATAGCCTCCACATCCTATGCACCTCCTCCTCGACCTCCACCTCTGACATCTCATCCACCTATTCCTAATCCTCCTTTATCATCTCAGACATCTCCTCTGCCTCCACCTTCACCTCCTTCGACGGATCCAACATCTGATCTTTTATACCTATCTGGCCAACCAACCTTTGTAGATCCATCAAATCCCCATGATCTTCATCCACGAGTCCCCTCACCTTTGGAGATGATGCTCATATCGAGTGAGATGATATGGATTCCTGGAGATGTCTTTCCTACTGATCTACATGCTTGTTAATTTCCTAACAGAGGTATTGATCATGCCTTTAGCTCTACTATTGGAGGTGCCAATACATTTGGTGTAGGATCAACAAATAGTGATGATGATATGGTTCCAAGGATGGACTAGACATGTATATTTGACATTTGTCATGAGTTATATATATATATATATATATATATATATATATATATATATATATATATTTCCAAATAAAAAAGTCTTGTATTTTATTTATCAAAAAAAGTGTTGAAGTACATATTGAGAATGCCTTGCATACTGTTGTCATGATGTGGCTTTGCACCACCATTACATTAACTCAAAAAAAATCCCCCTGTGGGGTCTAATCATAGATATGTTATCATTCCCTATTTTTTCAAAAAACAATAATCATGTAGCTCCAAAAAAATCTCCATTTAGTTCATCATAGAGATCTATCATAAGAAACTAGAAAAGAAACTATAATTTTTTACAAGTAATCTACAACTGCAATCAAAATGACTAACTGTTCATGTAGTGTTTTCTGTTTTTTACAAATCAATAAACGGTCTATGATATAACTCAAATACTTTTGCCTCCCTGGTTTCCACAAATTTCCAGGTGCCATGCTCCAACATCAAACATTTTTTGCATAGGCGGTCAGCAACAATGTTTTTTTCCCTGTACACATGTCGGCAGGTAATGTAGTTAAATTTTTTCATGAGTCTGTTAACTTCTTCAAAGAGTGAAATAAGAGAAATGTTTATGCATCTTTGGACTTTGTTCACCCAGTTTAAAATAACTGGTGAATCCCCGAAGATCTGGATCCTTCTACAATTTTTCTCCAAGGCAAAGCATAGAAGGAGTTTTAGAGCCATGAGCTCAAAAAAATTGTTTGTTCCAGCCCCTAGGCCCATCTGAATCTGAAAGTGGTGGTTTTGGTTAAGAAAGAAAGTAGCTCCAACCCCGCATATGCGGTCTGGTGAGGCCCCATTAAAAAAAATCCCACAGCATAGACTGGTCAATATGTTCTTCTGTGAAGATCCTTAATGCCGGTGCATCTTTGGTTTGAGGAAAAAAGGATAAAATGTCGAGGCCATGTTTGGAAATGGCCTCAGGAGAAGAGACTTTTTCCTAAAAATCGCAGCATTTCGAGCTAGCCAGGTTCCCCGGGTGTGGAGGAGGGGAAGTGCTTTAATGTGTGCAAGATGTGGAGAGGAGTACCAAATTTTCCACGCATATTCAAGGGATTGTCCTAGCGAGTCAAATCTGAGATTTAGCAAATTTTGTGAATGCGACCAAACCTGAGACGAGAAAGAGCAATTGAGAAAAAATGATTGATGTTTTCTTTGTTATTTTTTGACAGAGTGCACCATCCAAGACCTTCCAATGATCTTTTATGCATTCTATCCCATATATATATATATATATATATATATATATATATATATATATGTTAATGGTGGTTCACCACGGAAGCCCAGTTTACACCATGGCTATGTCCACATGGAAAAATATCTCTTATACTCGCTTGGTAAGCATGAACGAGAAACAACAACCCCCAACAGGGCCAATCACGATAATTTGTTCACCATCCTAATATTTCATTACATACAAGAGCTCCCAAGGAGAAAATGTCCCCGACGAGATTCGAACCTGGGTGGGGAGTGCAACAACCAAATCTCTCAACCACCCAAGCTATGCCCCATGGACAACCATCAGTTATATATATGTGTGTGTGTGTGTGTACATAAACCTATACACATACACATACAGATACACACACACACACACGTGTGTGTGTGTATGTATGCACGTGTGTGTGTGTATGTATGTATATATATATATATACGTCATTTCCCATTTTGCAGATGTTGATGTTGATAATTTGTTGATGTTTATTTATATGTACTTGATGGTCATGATGTGTATGTTAGGTCAGGTTTGATGATGTTCATTAGATGTTTGTGTTTTCGATTTTGCAAATGTTGATGTTGATGATTATGTTCATGTTTATTAATTTATATGTTAATGGTCATTATGTATGTTAGGTCAAGTTCGATGATGTTCATGTGATGGTTGTGATGGTTATTAAGACATTACATTTTTCTAATTTGTTAAAAGTTTATCTTTAAAATGTTAAAAATGTTAAAAACGTAAAAAATAAGTTAAAATAGTCAAAGTGAACCGGTCGTCCATGATTCAATAGTAACGTGATGGAGAATAACACCAACTTTTATTTTACCAGCCAGCACATCTCAACTGACAATTTGGATCATAATTGAAGATTGAAATGAATTTATATGAAAATGATAATTTGTTTCAGAAATTCTTGTGCATATATCTGCATCGAGGTAGGTCGACGAGATTTTACAGTAAGTAACCTAGGTTGAATCGTCCAGTCTTATCTAATCCAATAATCCTTGATGCGGCAGTTCATTGGGCAACGAAACAATAAAAAAAATAGTTTGGTTTTACACAGTAGTTCAGAGGATTCCTAGCTTGTGCATAAAGCAAAATATTTGATTGGTTTATGAGATGTTGGGTATAACATTTTAGACTGGAATCTTAATTAAGTGGTCAACAATGGCGAATATCTGTTTGTAAAATAAGGAAGCAACAAGGCCTCTTTTGTTGTTTCTGTACGCACAAAACTGGCACAATTAGCGTGCCCTTGGTCGACACAAAAATGATACAATCTCCCAATGTAGCAATCACAATGTAAACTGGCACAATGTAGCAAGATATATTCTTGAAAAAAAATGATACAATCTCTGGTTACAAAGCTCTCTTGATAATAAAAAAATACAGATTCTTTTGCATGTTTAGCAACCACTTCTAGCAGGCCTCTCTTTGCTTTCAGATACAAATGAAACCAAGAAAATTACAGAGCTCGAAAAAAAAAAGCACCCAAGCCCTGTGGAGAGCCCCCCACCTCTAGCATTTGAATTCCTTTTTTAATATAAGCAATCCAATGCTTTGTCCAGTGCCCAATGCTCTTCAATGATCTCTGAAAAATCCATGCTATCAATTATCCTCGATCTCTAGAATCCAATAAATAGGCATCCGTCCTTATTTTCAAATGTCCATCAAACCAATGGGACGCTCTCCTTCAAACTCTCTGCAATCAAACAATCCAAATGATTGGTGAAAGAAAAAAAATTAAAGCAAAATCAAGTATAAAATTTAAACTAAAATCAAAACTAAAAGTAAAACTCAATGATCAAAAGCTTTTATGGCTGGGNGATTGGTGAAAGAAAAAAAATTAAAGCAAAATCAAGTATAAAATTTAAACTAAAATCAAAACTAAAAGTAAAACTCAATGATCAAAAGCTTTTATGGCTGGTGAAGCAGTATTGGCTTTAATTTGGTATAATAAATCAATCCCCGTACCTTTAGTGAACTCGCAGTAAGTTCTTCATTGAATCACGGCAATACCTTTCTCATAAATTTGAGTGGAAGATGTTACAAAATAATTTGAGAGATATTTACTAGTCTTTACTAATTTGGTGTCGTCAAAAACCTTCATAGCGTTGGCAAACGTAGCTCCAAACTTCCACAATCTGATAGCGATCACGATGACAGATGTTAATTCTTGTACAGCCACTCTTTGACGGTTGAGCTTAAAAACATAAGCTCAAAACATGTATGTTTTTTACTTCGCTGTTGGTCCGTTAGATGGAATGAAAGTACATGTTCGTTAAGGATGATCCTCTTTGACAGATTATAATTGTTTGCTATGTAAACTAGCACAATTTATCATTTTTGTAAACTGGCACAATGTAGCAAGATATATAAAAGATTGGAAACTGTTACAGAAAATCAAACCCAGCTATTATTATAGCCAGAATATGGCATGTCTTGAGTTACAGTCATGATAATGAATTCAGATCTGTGTTTTAGGTCTCTCCAAGCCAAGACCCACTCCGTGACCTTTGTCCGAGCATTTAAACAGTTTGTATCTATTGTAGTCCGGGCTATGAAAATTTTATGGGTTGTCTCCTGTTATCAAAACTGAAAAATATGTTCGCTTGGTATCAATTTAATTGATATCATATTTTTTTGGATCCACGCTAGAAAATAAACCAGCGTAGATCCAAATCCTAGGCTCTATCAAGCGCCGAGAGGGATCGAATCTCTTCTTAGTTATCCATTGATTAGATTCAAACCAACTAAACCCTAAGCCTAATCTACTATATTCCTTCCATAGATTCACTAACAGTAAAGGGCAGGAATACAACAGATTCATGCATTAATAATTATTGTTTTATCTTCCAAACTATCCGTACTAAATCATTTTTAATAATTTCTCTTTTTAAATTTAATGCGTTCATAAATATAATTGTTATTTAATGTGAATCATGTCAATTTAAGTAATAAAAAATCTTTAATATTTTAAAACATGAAAAGCCATTCATATTTCAATTTGTTATGCCACTTGGAAATATAAAACACATTAACTAAAGAAATATGACGCTGGCTTGTCACCAGTGAATAAACAAGTAAGATTTATTACCACTTTATGTCAACTAATATATTTTGGCTTCTATTCAATGCAGTATTAATATATTCCTGATCGAGATATTAATATAACGAATTGAATGTTAATCACACGTAGGGTAGGTTTTTAAATAACAGAGCAAGCGATTTCTATGGAAGAACCACCTGTGATGCTTCGAGAATCAACTCCGTCACCAGATTGAATCCAGTTTCCTTTCTATTTTGACACAGCAAGAAACTATATATATCCATGGTCTTCCCAACCATTTAATCTGTGATCTCACTCAATTGAAACGTTCTGCTGTCTTCCTATGCAAGGAACATTATGCCAGTATTATTATTATTATTATGTCAAATTATGATTCCTTTATAAAATGTGATTCCGTATTGAGTATTTTTCATTGTTAAAAATAACAAGGCTACTGCTTGGCGTACCGTCTAGTATAGATTAGATCGTTCAAATTTTTTATGGACCTAATATATGTTTTAATTTTAATATATATTCAAATGACAAATGCACAGACAGAACACAAACAGGCTGGTAATTTACACTTCATTTTAATGATCAAGGCGTGCAAATTGGTGTTCTGTGCGAGTGAGTTTGGTGATGGAGTTCCCAATTAACACGAGCAATGCAGGTTGCTAAGGGCTCGTCTGGACTGGGGAATCATATATCTAAGCCAGCCCCATTTTGATAAAATCGTCAAAGTAATTAATATAAAGGAATTGCAAATAGTTTACACTTTTTTAAAGTTGGAAATCTGATTACATTCAGTGAAAGAAATTGGTGAACTGTGTAGAGAATCTCTGAGCGCCATTCGGTGAAAGAAATTGGTGAAATGTTAAGTTGTTCGGATATGAATATGAAAATATCTAAAGAATATCTGAACCTGGATATCAGCCACAAAATATCTAAAGAATATCTGAATTGATTACTTGCAAAAAGAATATCTGAATTGATTGTCGATTAGCAAATTTAAAATTCTTACCTGGGTTTATTGTTGCTGTTTGGTGTGGCAGTGGTTGTCGCTGTTGCTGGATCAAGGTGGCTAGGATTTGGATGTAGTTTGTGATTCTTCTTGCTATATATATAGTTGTTGTTTTTTTTTCTTCTAATTTTTTGTTTTTTTTCTTCTAATTTTCTATTTTTTTTATAGCTGATATAACATTATGTAACTTTAGGTAACCTTACAAAATCTACCACATAGCACCTCTCGGCGCAATTAACTATCAATTGTGGAGATATTCCTTCTCTTTCTTTGCGGTAGTTTTCTCTTTGCAACGGATTGATATTTTATAAATTTTTATATTTTTTTAATTAATTATTGATGTTTATATTATAGATTTTTATGTTTTTTTTAATTAATTATTGGTGTTTGTATAGTATGTGTTTCTAAATACATGGTTTGTTTTTATTTTAATGGGCCCAAAAAAATATTTACTTTTAAAGTAAATAGAAGTAAAAAGTAAATATTTATAGTCGACCTTTACATGAGGAATGTTACATAATGTTACAACATCTCCCTCATAATAGGTAAATTACATAACATTACAACATCTTTCTCAAAATATTTATAGCAGAAATTTACATAAAGAACATTACCTTACAGGATCTCCCCCATACTTGGTTGTAGAGCCCCTCTCGACGCAAATATATAATGTAATGTTTATGATGGTACCTTAATGCTTATTTTTATTAACTTTGTGTTAATGATGGTATGATGGTGTTTATTTTCATTAATTTTTTGTTATGATGGTATGATGGTGTTTATTTTTATGTTTGTTAGATGGCAACAATGATAATAATGGTATTTTTATGTCTGTAACATAGTATAATTGAATCAAAAATATCATTAAATTAAATATTTTATGAATTTTGTATTCATAAAGAATGAAGTTGTGACAACTATATGATTTATGATTGATGTATAATTTGTCACAGTATCATGTTTATAATTGTTGTATAGTTTGTCATTGTTTATGTAATATTTTTTTATTTGATTTTCATATTGTTCTCATATAATTTGTGTGGATATTTTAATTTATTGTAAATTTCTTAATAATGTAGTAAAATTTGTCATAACATTATACTTATATAATAACATATATTGTTTGTTGTAACTTATGTTGACCATTACTAAATAATATATAATGAGACTTAATTTTAATGAAATGAAGCCTTCATCATACAATGTTGTGTGTATATATTAATTATTTAAATGATAAACATAAATTAATCATTTTTTCATGTATAACAAAACATCATAACAAAAAAATCAAGTATTACCATGTAATATTATTATAATATATAAATATGAACATAATATGAACAATAATATGACCTATCAATGTATTATTCAAGATTTTTACATTTTTACTGTAGCTCACTTTACAATGACAAAGATCAAATCTTTAATAGGGAAAAAAACAAGTAGTTAATTAAAAGAACACCATTTTCTCTCAACTAATGTAAAGCCACAACTTGCATTCTCCAAATATATTATTATTATTATTATTAATGAAGTTGATTTGACTATCTTTCTATGATTTAAAGATATATAGTTTTTTTTTAATTTTATATTTCATTTAAAATTATCATTGGCATTGCCCATTTAATTTATTTTAAATGGTATGAAATATTTGAGCTATTTTCTATTGTAAAATATATACTATAATTGATTGATTAATGAAGGAGAAGATACATGTTACATTTCCAACTATTTTTTTATCATATTAACATTTAAGTTGTTAAAATCAATTTTTATATTAGAGTAAATTTATATAAATTGAATTAACTATTAATATATATTAATATATAAATTATAGTAAATTTATATTAATTCAATTTTTATTTTTTTTCCAAGAAAAAAAAACATAATTTTATTCATCTTTCGAGATCAAAATTACATTCAGTATATTCACTTCTAGGTGAATTCCAGATTCCAAAAAATGGATCCAAGATTTAGACTGCCAAGTCTTCTGTAAAAAAAAGCAAACACATATGCTTTTGAAACAAGTAGTAGATCATTACACATTCAGTCGATTTTAAACAGCCAACAAAAACCATAATATTTTGAAACCACATCAGAGTCTGTCAACAAGCAGCTGACAGCAATAAGATGAAAGAGCGCTGATTCCTTTGATACACAGCCATCATACCATAAACCAAGTATGATCCCACTGTGAAATCCAAAAAATCCAATCGAGAACAGACTGATCGCATCTATCATATATAACCAGTAGATCATTACATAATCAGCCAAATAAACCATAAATTCTGACCACAGTCAGAGTCTGTCAACGAGGAACAGCTGACAAAAATATCATGAAAGAGCACTGAAATACACAGCCAGCATACCATAAAAGTATGATCCCACTGTGAAATCCAAAAAAAAAACCAATCGAGAACAGAACTGATCGCATCTATCAAATATAACCCACATCCAACAGACATATTGAGCAACACAGCCTGCAAACAATGGTATGAACCAACTGTGAAATCCTAAGCTGCCAACGAGATCAGCAAATGTTTCAGCTATATACAGAGATCAAGGAAATCAACCCGCGACAATAAAACAGCCAATATTAAACCATCAAAAAGAAACAGTCTTCTCAAATGGAATCAATGAAAACCTGTGATATCATCTCAAATGATATCAATGAAAGGCCCGTGATAATATGTCTAGACAGTGCCTGCATTAGATTCTTTCACCAACCAAGTGCCCATTTCCAACCTGAGCCCTTCCTTGGAAGCTTTGTCCACTTCCTGGTTATTTTCCCTGAAAACATGTCGGCACGAAAAAGAGACAAATCGAAGGAGGAGCTGTCGAATGGCATATAAAATATGAGCTAATCTCAAATGCCTACACTCTTGTGTATGATTGATCCAGTTTATAACATTCAAAGAGTCCCCAAAAAAATTAAGTGCAGAGCACCCTGTCTCCAAAGCAAACATCAGCAGCAATTTAATACTCATTAATTCGGCAAAATTATTTGTGCCTCCCCCAAGCCCCAAAGACATAACAAAGAAGTGAGAGTCAGTTAAGAACAGAACTGCACCACCGCCACACAAATTGTTCTGGGCTGCCCCATCAAAGAAAGCCCACAGAAGAGAGCTATCTATATCCAATGCTAAAATCCTTCGATCTCTACCAGCCCTGAAATGTTCTGGAAACGAATGAAATAAACCCACTGACAGAGTACCAGTAATAGCCGGAGTGCAAGAGGCATCTTTGAAAATAGCTTGATTACGAACTAGCCAAACCCCCCAAAGGACCAGTAAAGGTAATTTACGCTGTTTCAGATTTGATCTCCTCCACCAAGAAAGCCATGCTTCCCCAACAGTTTCCCCTTCCCATTGACAATTAGAACCAACAAAAAGGAAACTTCCTTCCAGACATCAAGAATGTAGGAACAAGTAAGGAATAAGTGCATATTAGTTTCCAGCTCCCTTTTACATAAAACACACCAACCCGGACCCCGAAAAGAGCGTCTCTGAAGAACTTCCCAAGTTGGAACCTTATTATATAAAACACACCACATAAAAATCTTAGTTTTGGATGGGCATTTAAGCCTCCACAGAGGTTTCCACCACCAGACTACATCCCTTTGAGCCAACCCTGTACAAAGAGCTAAATACCCTGCCTTTGGACAGTAAACACCCCCTGAATCAGCCTCCCATACCAATGTATCTTCTTGAACCGAAAGGATAATATTAGCCCGCACCAGTTCCCGAATATATTGATCCAAAATAGCAGTCTCCCTAGCCCCCAGACCAAAGGAACCAACCCTTTTCCAAATTTGATTCCATGGTTCATTGAGCCTTGGGACAGCTAAATGATTAAGCATGACAACCCCTTGAAGACCTGACAGCTCAATAACATCAGGAGGAAGAAGGTGTTGTTGAAAACTACCCATCCATGGGTCCCTACCAATCAAAACACTTTCCCCGTTACCCACATCCCACACCAAGTTGTTTTCGATCAAATCAAAAGAGTTAACAATTGCTTTCCAAATCACCGAGCCTCCAACATGAGACTTCCTGGGATTCCTAATCCAATCCAGTAGACTCTCTCCATAAATATACTTCTGTTTAATAACCCGGGTCCACAGGCTGGAAGATTTCAACAATCTCCACCCACCCTTTGCAACCAAAGCTTTTGAAAAAAAAAAAATATCCTTAAGACCCCATCCTCCATATCCTTTTGGAACAGCAATCCTTTTCCAATTCACCCAAGGGGTAGTCTGATCTTCTTTATGTCCACTCCAGAGAAATCTAAAACAAATCCTCCTAATCCTTTCAAGGGTCCCTTTCGGTATCCAGGATAAAGACATCCAATACACCGGAATAGCCTCCAAAACAGCTTTGACTAAAACTAATCTACCAGCTCTAGAAAGCCACTTGTGACTCCAAACCATCAAGCATTTCTCAACCTTTCTAATCAACCAAAACCAGTCCTGTTTCCGATAATTGTTTGCTTTTAATGAGAAACCAAGATATTTAAGTCCTGCCTCCAAACCTGCTGTAGCAAAAGGAAAAAACCTCAAAAGTTCAGCCTCCTCTTCAGGTCTTAACATATGAGTAGTCAAAGAATATTTACCAGCATTTATCTCCATTCCAGTGGCCTTTGAGAAAAGGTCCAAAATCTCCATAAGAACCTTAGAATCTCCTTTATTACCAGAGCAAAAAATCAGTACATCATCCACAAAGAGTAGATGTGTAATGTTTAAATTTGGAGCTATCTGAATCCCAGTGAAATTACCATCCGCTCGAGCTCCTCTGAAATCCCTGCTTAAGCCTTCAGCAACCAAAAGAAAGAGGAGCGGAGACAAAGGGCATCCTTGTCTCAGCCCTCTCTCTGCATGAAAAAAGGATGAAGCCGCTCCATTGATCAAAACAGAGAAAGAAACAGTGGTTATACAAGACATAATCCATCTGATAAAATTGATGCCAAAACCAAGATGTGTAAGAAGCAAACGCAAATAAATCCAACTGACTCTGTCATAGGCCTTAGAAAGATAAATTTTAAGAATAGCCCCCTTCAGCCTTCTAGCTTTGAGACTGTGAAGTCCTTCCTGAGCCACCCCTATAGCCTCATGGATCTGCCGACCTTCCAAAAAACCGAACTGTTCTGCAGAAATATGTTCTGAAAGAATAGCCTTCAATCTTACTGCTATGACTTTTGAGATAATATTGTACACACAATTGCACAAAGAGATAGGCCTGAAGTCAGATAGAGTTCTGGCATTGTCGGACTTTGGGATGAGAGCTATGAAAGTTGTATTGAAACTCACCGGAATCCATCCAGATGACCTAGAGTCTTCTATCACCTGCAACAAATCCAATCCCAAAATATCAAATAGCGCCAGAAAGAAATCAATAGTCCATCCATCTGGCCCTGGACTTTTATCTTTCTGAAAACTTCCCATAACCATCTTAAGTTCTTCTTCCGACACTGCCTTCATGAGATCCCCATTTCCCTCCTAATCCACGAAACGAGGGAACATCTGAGCTATTTTAATAACCTCAGCAATTGAGGCCTGAGCTGGTGCTTTGAACAATTGTTGAAAATGATTCACCCCACATCTGGCCTTTTCATCAAAAGAGACATATGAAGAACCCTCATCATCCTGCAGACTCCAAATAGTATTTTCCACCTTCCTACCTCTGGCAAAGGCATCAAAAAATTTTGTGTTATCATCTCCACTCTCCAACCAAATCACACGGCTTTTAAGTCTCCATGCTTCCTCTTTTTCCAACAAAAGAGCAATGTGCCTGCCCTCCAACCTAGACCAGATCTCTTTAGACTCATTAGTTAAAAACCCACCTCCATCTCCTTCATACAACAGTAGAAGAGCTGCTTCAATCATCTTCAGCTCGGCCTCATCTCTTTTTCGCTTCGCTACAGCCCACTCCTTTATAAACACCTTAAGGCGTTTAATGTTGTCTGCAAACTGTAATGCAACCGACCTATCATTATCCCTCCCAATAGGATGCCAATGAGAAATAAAAAGATTTTTGAATGATTCTTCCTGAAGCCAACATTTATTGAATTTTAAAGGACTTGGAGGATTGTTGGGCCCCTTTTTTACTTCACAAAAGATAGGGAAGTGGTCAGAGTGGCCCCCACTGCCCACCCATTGTCTAACCAAGAAAAAATTGTCCACCAATTGCTCTGCTACCAAAAAATGATCAATTCTTTTAGCCACCCTAGCATCCCCACAACGCTTATTTCGCCAAGTCGGTTTTAATTTTACAGGCTCAATATCCAGCAGTCCCTGCTCCATCAATTTTTGCACAAAAAACCTCGCCAAGGATTCAACCTGGGCATGAGGACCCCAAACCTCATTATGCCCCAGTGAGAAATTTAAATCACCTCCCATCACTACCGAATCACCATTAACCATCGGATTATGTAGCAATGAATCCCAAAAAGGAGCTCTGTTAATATAAGGACCATAGACATTAAGCACTGAAAGATAAATCCCCAATTCTTCAGAAAAAACTTCAACACCTAGCACGGCCTCTGAACCCCAAGAGTTAATCATCTTCACACAATTAGTTTTCCAACCCACCGCCAGTCCCCCAGATCTACCTTTTGCATCCAAAGTCACAAATGACCACCCGGGAAGCCAGCTTTCCAACTTCCCCTGAACCACCACACCTACACCTAAAGTCTCTTGTAGCAATAACACATCAGGATGCTCAAGAGTAAGCACCCTCATGAGGGCTGTTTTCTTTCCAGGCCCAGCCAGCCCCCTGCAGTTGAAAGACATAAACTTCATAATCGACCTTTCTTCAAGGCCAGCTCCGCTCTAAGGGCCTGTTCAATCGAAATTTGTGTACCTTCCATCAGATCCTCCTTGGCTCTGGACTGGGCCTTGGATAGATTAGTCTTCCGACCTCTACCTTTTCTCATAGATGAGGAACGCTTACCCAATCCCGGAACCGGTTTGTGGCAGGATCTTAAAAAGTACCCCGACTCCATAGAATCAGGAGGGGAAGGACAGGACTCCTCAGAACAAATAACAGGTGCAGGATTCTCAACAGTCGTAGGGGGAGCTTCTAAGGAGAAAGGTTTGACATGATCAGAATCAGAAAAGACAACAATAGGATTAACATTAGAAATGGTAGCAACAACTTGAGAGCCCAATCCCGAAAAGACCTCATCAGAGACAATGGGCATATGAAGGTCAGACTGCCCCGAAAGTGACAGCTTCCTCAAGCCATCAATCCAATCAAAACCATGATAAGAAACATTGTTCAAAAACAGATTAATATTTGATAACAACGGAGGATGAGGTTTTCCAGAACCAGAGGGTTCCCCAGTATCCAAGTCTTCTACCAAAATGGAAGTCTGCACTGGCTGATCCAAAGTCCCTACGACCACCCCAGGAACAGGAACAATCAAGTCTTCAAAAGGCAGAGCACTGTCCAATTCTTCCGCAGAGGACTGAGAATGACCAAAAACCACATGTGGCCGCTCAGAGGGTTTATCAGATGCAACCCAATCACCATTCCTGCGATTACCATTGTGTGAACACACCTGCAATTTACATGACGCCGCCGGGTGCCCATAGACATGGCACCGTCTACACCGAAATGGTACATTCTCATAATCCAAAATCTGAGTAATGGGATCCGGTCCCCATTCCAAGATAATAGATTCTGCCAAACCCTCCCTGATATTCACATTCAACAGAATACGAGCCACCTTTTTCTCCATAGTTTCGAGAAAGGATACATCCGCCTCCAGAAATGTTCCAAGGATATCACCAATCCTCCGGAAATGATACAAATCCCAGAAATGTAGGGGGAGCGCTGGTAATTTCACCCAAATAGGGATTATGTCCACCCTTTCTTTGTTGGCATCAAAAAGAGGATTCCAAGGCTTCATGAGGACAGGAGAATGATCAATGTGCCAACAATTGGATTGAAGCCATCCAACATCCTCCTCCTTCTGCAGATTTATGGCAAACCAGCCTCTGTTCAATATCTCAATCTCCGGGACATATCCAAAATGGTTGCCCCATTAAACCGCAGCCCAATCTTGAATGGTCTTTTTAGAAAAATTGCGCCCCATAACCCTCCCAACCAGAGTACAATTCACCATTTTCAGAACGTGATCCCAGGCTAAGTCTTCTCCAACCGCATAATTTCGAACCAGCCTCTTCTTGATCCAGTTCTTTCGACGCCCCTTCGAAGAACCATGAACCCCAACCTGTTTTACGGCCGGACCACCCGCATCCCCATGATAATCATCTGAAGGAATCCAACAGGGAGAGCCACACCCACGATGCTCCGCAGCAGCCAACGGCACCCTCCAATCCTCCTCGGAGTTATCACCGCTAGAACCCTGACCCTGCAAAAACTGACCAGAAACCCCACCTACAAACTCCTGAGCACATCCAACATCAGTCACAAACCCTTGCTGAAAAGAAGACTGGGAAAGCCCTAAATTCTGAGACACCACCCAGATGTCAGCTCCCTCCAGTCTGTCACTGGAATAATCTACCTCCAGATCCTCCATTAAAAGAACCGTGGCAGCCAAAACCCCAAAAAAAACACCAAACCAGAAGAAAACCCAAACCCCAGGACTGAAAGCAACAACACGGCCCAGCCCAAAAACAAACAAAAACTGCACGAATCTACAAACTCCTGGCAACAAACCGTCTATCAGCGCTCGACCATGCAATCTCAGCCATTGAACAAGGTAAAAAGAGGAGTACGTTAACCAAGAAACTACTCCAGCATATCAATTCACCTTCCAGCAATTGTGACTTCCTATTGTAGAGTAGGGTAGGTAGAATCAGTGATGCAATTGATATCAATGTCATTAATTCAATTAATTATTCATGTTTTATTACTTTGTTAATGTTATTATTTTTAAAAAATATTTTTTATTACTTTGTTAATATTATTATTTTTATATTTTATTTATTAACATTAAAATATTTTTGTATTGAATAATAATTTCAAAACTATTCAAGATTTAAGATATCAAATATTCATGTTTGAGTTTGTCAATGAATATATCTAATTTCTAAAACAATATAGATTCATATTAATTATATAAATTACCATAACATAGAATTATGTTATTATAAATTTACAATAATAAAATATAAATTGATGATTATATATTGATACATATACAAACCATAACTATCCAGAGGAGGACGATTGGTACTGTTGAAAGCAGTGCTACAGAGTATATCGGTTTAGTGGGCCACAATTGCTTACATCCCTAAGGGCATACTGCATAAACTAAGGAAAAAATTCTTCTCCTTCCTATGGACAGCTAAGAGAAACACTGAAGGAATCCCATTAGCCAAATGGCAACTTCTTGCAAGCCCTAAGGAGCTAGGAGGATGGGGGATCAAGAATCCTTTTCTATTCTGTCAATCCTTGGCTGCCAAAACCTTGTGGAGACTGATCAAAAACCCAGATTCTCTCTGGGGAAAATTCCTATCATCTAAATATTTCCCAAACGGGTCCATTTATGACTGGATTCGAAAAAGAGACAAAACCTACACAAATGGATCAATAGGGTGGAAAGCCTTGGTCCTATATTTTCCCATAGTAGGGAATTGGGTGGCTTGGATGGTAGGGAACGGGAGACAAATCAAAGTAGGTGAAGATCCATGGTCAGGAGCAGGAGAAAGATATAATCTCTAAGAAGGACTAGTCTCAAAACTAAGAAGCTTAGGAATCTACATCCTAAATCAAGCCTGTTCAACAACCCTGCAAAGAGAAACTCTCTGGAAAAACTCAGAACGGCTAGGATTAGAAGAAGGTCATAAAGAGGAATGGGAGAAATATGTATCAATGCTCAAATCCAATTCCATATATTTAGAAGAGGCTATGGAAGATAAGTTGGTATGGACAAAAAATACAGTCAACGGTGACTTCACAGCCAAACTTGGATATAAAATCTGGGCTGAAGAAAATTTCCAAGGAGAAACAAAAGAGTGGTGGAAACAATTATGGAAATTTGAAGGACCTTAAAGGCCAAAATCACTTTATGACTGTCACTCAATAACAAAATCTTGACCTAGGATAACCTCCAAAAAAGGGGCTGGAATGGGTCAAATTGTTGTACACTCTGCATTTCAAATGAGGAAAATGTCTCTCACCTTTTTAACTTTTGTTCTTATGCACACTTCGTGTGGAAAATACCATGCAAAGAATTAAAATTCTAAGGGCACCCCGAGACCACACTGGAACACAAAGCAAAAGCTTGGTGGACAGACAAAGCGGTATGTCTTTACAGTGCTTTCCCATCCCTTTTCACATATGGAATTTGGTTGGGGAAATGAACACTATAACTTTTAATAATAAGTTAATTCCACCTGAAGTAACTACTGCCCTTGTGATATAGTGGCCCAGAGAACATAGATCACAAGTGAAAGAGGCAAAATTCAGAGTGCTAGCCTCCAGCATTAAACAAAGAGATTCCCTGGGATTTTTTCGATGGAGTAATCCAAGGGGACCCTCCACTGGGTGGTTCAGGAGCAGTGTTTTGCATGCCAAACAAACAGAAGATCCAAGCTAAACTTGCACTAGGCCACTGTACAAACAACAAAGTAGAGCTGGCAGCACTTCATTTGGTTCTTGAACTAGCTCTAAACCATAATATAAAGCAAATGCAAATATTTGGAGACTCAAATATGGTAGTGGACTGGGCCAATAGGAGGATCCAAATAAATGCCCCTCACCTACAGCAGCTTCTCAACGCGATCAGTAGGATTTTGAATCAGTTTACAAGCTTCAGCATTGCACACATATATAGAGAATTGAATTCGGAAGCTGACATGCTATCCAAAATGGCCCTTTTCTTGGAGCCAGGCAAGATAGAAACAGAGGTTCTGGTAGACAATCAAATGTAACAAATAGGAAAGACAAGAACACACGCTACATGATGATGAAAATTGTCGAATTTTTTGTAAATACAATGTAATTTTGTAAAGACGGATGTTAAGGCAATATTTTGATGAAGAAAAGAATCTGTTTTCTTCTTTAATGAAAGTTCCTCTGGAACACCTTAAAAAGCCATCCTTTATTTAGAATGGCGGATATTTTTCTATTAGAAAATATACAAACCATAAAATAAGGTGAATAAATATTAAGCATCTTTGGTAACTGCTTCATCCAAATCATTATTGTCACAACCAATTCTAAGATGGATTTTAACCTCCTAGAAATAGAGAGATGAAGAAATTCAATCCAACTTAATTAATATAACATATTTTATTATTTTATTACAAAGGCAAAAGAAGATTCTTTTTTAAAGCCATTTTTTTCTCCTAAAGAAGATTCCATACCTACACCTTCATCCTTAGTCATTTTTTCTCTCTTATTGTCATTTAAAAAACATTTGCAAACATTATAACAGAAGTGTCATAAATTAATGCAATTATAATTATTAGCATTATTTATAACAAAAACATCATGAAATATACACAATATTAATGGAGAAATTAGAGAGCACCTTAAATTTTATTATAAATTTCATTGTTATTAAGGTCAAAAATTAAGTCATTGTAGAGCTCAACACTAGTAAACAAATTTGTGGAATTTTCAATCTCCATCGGGGTTACAAATGTGTCATTTTCTATGTTGGAGCTAACATTATAAATATAATCAACAAATAAAACAATAACATTACATTATAACAAAAATTCAATTTAATCGAATCATATAATAATAAAAACATTACATTCTAACAAAATTGTCATAAATTAATGCAATTATAATGCTTAACATTATTTATAACAAAAACATTATAAAATACAAGCATTGCAGTATTCATATAGAAATTAAAGGCCGCCTTCAAGTCAGGAAGAATATGTTATCCTATACGTTCACAAAAATAAAATTGAATCGTGTACGATGTTTTCATGATGTATTTATATGTATACATGATATAGAATATGAGTAATTTGGACAAAGACATATAATCATTCCATACAATCATAAATTACTTCATAGACATAAACCATATTTCTCATCATATTGGTTGTTAACCAACTAGAATTGTTTAGACACTGCAACTGATAATCAATTTTCCATTTCCACCATCATAACATGAAAAATAAACAATGTAATTGGACAATAAAATATAACAGTAACAAAATGATATCTCAATTTGTAAATGATGAAATAAAACATGTACATATATATATTCGTTGCCATCACCCTCAATATCTTCCTCGGTTGGCATGATAGCACTATTGTTTTCAAAAATGTGTTTAGATCTAGGGTCGTGTCTTAATATGAACCACCAATCTCTATCCAACACACATGGGTAAAATAACACTTGGTTGCATTGTTTTGGGAAAACATAAGACTCCTTACTTTCATCCCACGTCTTTCTAGAGCTGATACATATCAACCCACTATTACGATATTCCTTTACATTATTCCTATCGAATGTGTCCCACCACCTGCACCTAGAAATAACACATTGGGAAAATGAGAAGTCCACTTCAATGGTCCCTTGTATCTTTTCAACATAACCCAACATCACTCCTATCAGGTTTAGATCTCGATGGCTAGCACGACTAAATTAGTCGAACTCAACTTCCACTCCAAAGTTTTGTGTAACATTCCCTCATTAGCATCTTCGGTATGAAAATGAAGTCCATAAGCCCACATAGATGGGAACAAATGCACCTATAAGAAAATTTAACAAATGATGGTCTCATATGTCTAATAACTCCAAGAATTAATATATTAAACATAGATATTATAGTTCAAAGTTGCATTATAAAGTTAGAAATATACAGAAATATTTTATTAATGAGTTGTTGTACCTAATCCCAATGTTTAGCGCATCCTCCTCTTCAAAAGGGTAATTACCAGATGCACCATATTTCTCTCTGACTTGGTCTACAACCCAACTATTGGGACAGCTCATTGGCATGTTTTCTTTTAATGATCTATAAAAGGCATGCTCCTACCGTGCAACCACCTAAATTATTTTATGTCAATGTCCTATTTCCTCCTCCTTGTCTCTTCATGCAATGCAAACCATGGTTATGTTTCCTTCGTGTTGTAAAGAATGAATTTATTGATTACATTAATTTATGAATTCGTTGTTGTATTCATGGAAACAAAACTACATTTAGTATGTATGGGATCAAATATAGATTTTGAAGTTTGTTGTGAATATTTACTATGTGAAAATTTGAAGATTGAAAGATAAGCAACTTACTCTTTAACATGCACATTTTTCCATTTGTTTCTAGTACCTTCCCTTCTCTTTTGTCCTCATAATGTTCATCATCCCAAATCACTACGCCTGGTGTGTGATCAATTTGCTTCATGTATTCGCTAGCATAATAGAATGACTCATATATTATGTACCCCTCTTCCATAGACCCCTTGGGTTTTTCCCTTTGTCGAAAAAAATCCTTTACCTTATCCATGAACCTCTCCAAGAAGAACATTCAGTGACATGAGACCACCTCGACTAATTCAACCTCATCGACAAGGAGAATTAGAAGATGGATCCGCAAGTCCATGAAACTCAACGATAGTTCCTTCTCAAAAATAAAAACAATCTCAATTATATCTCGACGCCGCCATGGAATGCTAGCGATGTAAATCTCATTTGATGTGTTACACTGTACAAATGCAGCTAGTTTAGATATGGAACGTTGCAAGTCATCGGGAAATTCATGGTTCACATACCCACGCATAAACATTGGATTATGACACTAGAAAGTAAACACAAAATTTTAATTGTGTTTTAACTTGTGTGGTAAAAAATATAAAGAAAAATTAAGAACCCTCTTTTGTTTACCAAAAATACAGTGCTTTGACTAGGTTTGATTCTCGCTCCAAGAAGATTTTTCAAAAATAAAATTCTTCAGCCCTCAGCTCTGGCTCACCCTAGTTGGTTTTTCGTCTAGTTTGCAAGCTTCAAGTTCGATCTGGATCATTGGTGTGGTGTTTCCAAGGGTATTTTTTGTTTTGGAACATTCTCCCAGTTCTCTGGAGTTTTCTAGCTCTGATTGCAGGTCGTTGAGAGCTTATACGAGTCTTCTTGCCTCAAGAATATTTTCTCCTTTGTGGCAGTTATGTCTGCGTTGGGTGGCTCCCTCTTAGCGTGAATTGTGTTGGCTTCTTGCACTCTCTCTAGTGTGAGATCCTTGGCTTCCCTTCGCTTTCATCCTTGAACTATTGGTTTTCTTTTGCAGGTTCTCTTTGTGGATAGTTATGCCTTCTCTCTCATGGATGTCTGAGGGGATCTTCCTCCTCCTCTTCCTCCTGAGTTGGATTCATGTGGAAAGATGAAATGGGGTCCATACACATAAATATTTGTTAAGAAGGTTGATATTCCCTCAGTTGAACTTCCTGCTGAACGTGTCACATGCCCCAATTTTACAAAAATAATATTATCATATTTGATTTTATTTCAAGACAATATGTTAAATTTTATGCTAAGTTGTAATTGATGACTCGGCAGAGTCAAGGATGTTGAATGTAATTATGAATATTTTAATTATAAATAAATAAAAGTGGAGACAACAACTTGGGAGAGCTGTTAAAAGAGTGTTTACTGATCAAGTTGGTGGAGGAGACTGGGTGGAGAGAAAATAGACAAGTGGCAGCATCCTCAAACACTTCCAACTGTTGCAGGTGGTAACCTCCCTACATTTGGGGTCATGATCCCCCAAGAAAGTGGGATCAAATCAGGTGGCTCAATTAATTACAACTGAACCAAAAGACCTAGGCAATATTGATAAAAATGCCCATCGAAGAGAGTTGAGGCTGCTCATTCCAGGGAAGTGTTCATTCAGGTGAATGTACTTCAGAGGATTTCATTGGGAATGGAATTTGTGGAAGGTGTTTGAGGGGTTAACTGCAAAAGTGATCTAGTGCAGATTTTCAGCTGAAGGATCTTACTGCTGAGTGTAGAGTGATTACTGAGTCATTGGACTAGTAATTTTCTTGCTTGCTCCACCAATTCTCAGCCAAGGAGACCAGGAACATGCTCAGGGATCCTAAGGAGAAATTTTTTGAGTGCTCTCCAGGAGTTGGTAGGGAGGAACGGCCTCCCAACGTTGTTGTTGTCCAACTTAAACAGGTTCTACAGTCTTTTATTTTACTGTGTTAAATGTTTATATGTGAGACTGGCTGATTAATGAATGTTAAAAGTTTAGTGGTGAACTGATAAATATTGTAATCTTTTAGTTATTTGAAATATTGAATCTGTAATTGATGAAAAATAATCCCAACCTGTGTTTTTCCATGTCTGGAATGGACCAGACCGTACTCCAGCACAGGCAGTATATTTTAAAATAGATGAAGGAGATGATAGAAATCTGAAATGAGTAGAGCTATTATGTATTTCATAATATTAGAATAATCTATTTATGTATGTATTTTGTTATCAGAATAGAATAATAACCTGCCTAGTTAAGTTTATTGTTTAACCAGACTGTTGTGATAAGAATGCTAGCAAAGAAATAACCATAATACATTACAGGTAGCAGGTTTTTTTTATTAGCAAGTTAATCCAGTAGATAATTTATTATTCTTACTCAACACTTTATTTTGTAATTTTACCTTTAACCTATAACAGAGGCAGTAAAAATAACTCAAATAAAAACCACTCTATTATAATGTGCTAAGTAAAGATTTAAAAACCAAAATCTCTTAGTTTATATACTAATGATAATAACTAGCTATGTTTACAAATATTCCAAACTTCAAGTATGGTATTAAATCATGTACCTTTTATAAAGGCCCTTAACAAACCCTATTTATATTGTATTAAATAAAATAACTATAAATTATGATAATAAACAACCTTAAAGATAAATGGTTATTTCAACAAGGAATTGTTCCTTAAAGTTTTACAATGAGAAGGTACATGTAAAAGAGTGATTACATGGTTGAATCCCTTATTTTATTTCCTTGTATTTTTTTAAAAGAAAAATAGATAAGCTTTTAGAAATAATATCATGGAATAAACTGAACTAATGCAGACTCGTTAGAGTCTTTATAAATAAAATTTATGTACATATACAAATTTAGGAAATTATAGTATAGACAGATAACAATATCGATTTAAACAATAATTGTTTACAAATAAAGAACCCACTTAAACAAACTGAAGAGATTGCTTTCAGGAAACCATAATTTAAAAATCCTTGAGCCATTTAATAGAAGCATCATGACTGAAAACAGTCTTGAAATCCATTAACAGTAAACTAATACAATTAATAACAATAAAAATTATTTTGAATAAGGTAAAAACCCTAGCTCAATTGCAGAGCAGACAATTATCCAGTATTCTTTTACTATGCAAAACATTTACAGTCGTAACTTAGGGTATGTAATTAACTTACTTTATAGAAAGCATTAAAAAGGGAAATTTATTTCATTTATATAGAGATACAAAATACCTAAGTTAAAGACAGACTGTCTTAAAGGACATGTTTCATTGCTTCTACGATCCCGAAGGCTGAACTTAAACAAAACTTAACATAGTACAAAAATCAGCTAAGAGCTAAGCACCCATATCGAATATGGAGTGTTTTATAAACAACTATCAACAAACTTAATATTACAACACTGTAAGTTCTTTCTTAACACCAGAGGAGAGAATTACAAGTTACGGCGTTGAGCCGGAGTTACCCTGCTAAAAGCAAGGGTTAAGTAAAAACAAAAACTATTTAAACGAAGAACAGCAACCCAAGACTGGGAACGACATGGTCATGACTTCTTCCAACGACGAAGGTCTGAACAAGCAGAGAGAACCATATTTCGAAACCGGAGCTTACCGTAGACCGAGCGTTGAGACTTTCGAGCAATGCTATAGTCAAGTGTGGAGGCAAGCAAACCCCGCAAAATAAAAACCAAAGTCTTATTAAACAAAAGAAATTTGTTAAACTGAATAAAAACAATACATTATTGCTAGTTTTTAATTTATGAGTTTACCTCAGCTGGAAGTAAAAGTGATGGAGCCACGTAGAAATAGCAACACCACAACCAGTATTAAGAGGAGCTAAACCCTCATACTCGCCGAGGATAGAGACGACGGGGCTTTTGTTCATTTCACACTGACAGCAGTGGTGAAGGTAAGTCTGGACAATGGCAACAAAGGAGTCAAACAACCAAGAGGTGGGAACTATCACCAACACGTAGGCATGAAAACAAAACTCTACGATGAAGGAGCTTAATAAACAGTCACATTAAGCTCAACCTTTCACACAGTGACAGACCATGATAGAATGGAAGCAAAGGGAGCTACAGGAGGGCCGTAAAGCCAATTGCAAGGAGAATAGTAAACCCTGACATAGTAAAAGGAACCACGATGGAATTGGGTAACAAGGACCGAGCTCAAGGGAAGCATGGCACGACAAACACAGACATTGGAGCCACTGATAGCTGAATTTCACTCACGGCCGCCATGGGAGTTTGCAGAGTAGCCCAAAGGGCCAACGCAAAAGTCAGAACAAGAATAATCCAAGGGTTAGGGTTGATGATTATGTATACAATCAGTGCATGGCCAAGAGTTTTCCACGTGGCCACAATTATAAAATTCATGCAGTCGGTCGACTCTCCATAGTTCCCTGCGACCAAATCATAATCAATTATTTACCAAATGATTTAATAAACTACGTAGGACTATAATGTATGCCCGGTGATCATATCATAAAATATTTGCTTAAACGTATAGTAGATAGCTCATCATTGGCATGGAGATGCAACGTTATTTTAACGTTGACCTAGCACATGATTATAACCTTAGTCTCGTGACCCAAAAAAATCCTTGCATAAAGTATTGGTAAACAATGTTATAAGATTTTGCTAGTAAATATCGTGGGGATATGTTAAAAGTTTATGTTAACAATTATTGTTGGAATATGCATAATATATATTTGTAATAACCCTTTTTAGAATGGTTATAACTCATCAAAACATATAGCAATAACATTATTGCAATGTGAATGTATTATTAACTAAGTTGTTATCAATAATAATACAATCCAAGTATGAAATCGTTTATCATATAAACAGTCTAGTTAATTTGTGTAAGAAAACTATCTAGTAGTTATAGCTTCTCTTACATTGTGGGCATGCAATTTTTTACAACAACATTCAAGTTGAGAACATTGCATAGCATCGTTTTGAGTAGGTTCATAAACATTTTGCAAGTTCAACATTGTTAAAGACTTATATTTTTAATAACAAATAGTTTATGCAGGATTATAAGTCTTATGGAAACTATTAAAGCAAATGATGGCAAACTATGAAGTTGGCAAAGTGTAATATAAGAACACTGCTATGAACTCTTTTACATAGTTTAGATCAATGAGATCTTATTTTGGAATTTGGTTGTTTCTCATTACAACCATAACTACACTGGTAAAATGGTTTTATGTTCATACCAAAATACTGGGGTTAACATAAGATAGAAGATTGACTTTATAAGAAAAAAACAAACCTTGGAAGTTGTTTGTAGACATAACTTAATGCAAGAAATGTATTATAGAAATGCTAGGATATGCATATTTATAATAAAAGCTATCAAGCAGATAAGATGAAATATTCAGAGCCAAAGAAAGTAGTTACTGTCGCTACGTACTCTAAAGGAAGAAACTTAATCATCTGAACTACGTCTACAAGAACAACTGAAGAAAACAATATGTTTTTACCTCACGGAAGTTGTATGGATTATAGCAGCTTATTTACTAAGCTTATTATTTTGCAAATAGAAATATTGTTGGATGCTTTATGAAATTAAAGACATTACTCGATCATTCATACCTGTAAACCTGTAAGAACAAGTAATCCTTCTGCATTAGCATAAATGTTAAGTAATCCCCAGATTTCAAAGTCAGATTCCACCTACTTGTCATAAGTAAAACTCATCAGTAAACTGAAAGTAGAAATATTGCGCAAGTCAAACTTAATATTGTTTCAAGAAGGAAACTACTAAGTTAACATAATTGAGTTTATGCAATACTAATCTATTAACTGTTTCTTTTATTGCTAACTGTTAGATGTTAGTAAACCGCAGTCTCAGCATTTTATGTTATTTCAAAATTTTAATTTTTTGTGAAAATTTGGGGTTTTAACAGAACGGATCTATCGAACGGCACTAAATATTACTGAGCGCGGGCTTATCAAGAAATTTATAGGTCTTTGGCCTTATCCTAAGGCTATTGATGGATGGGTTCAAATAAATTGGAGGCCCTTAGTAACTGAAGGCATCTAAAACCATTTTTTTGTAGAGGATACTATGTCTTTGTGTTTGATTCAGTCAAAGACCGTGATCTCATTTTTCGAAATGGACCATACTTAATGGGCCCTCAGGGAATCTACATGAACAAGTGGACTCCATATTTTGACCCTACTCAATATGTTTCGTCTGTAGTTCCTGTCCAGGTAAGTCTCCCTCACTTACCTTTCCACTACTAGAACTCATATTCTCTGGAATCCATTGGGAACAAGCTTGGAAAATACATAGATAGGGCAGAAAGGAAAGATCAATATTCATGTGCAAGAATATGTGTTGAAGTTGATTTGGAAACTGGACTGCCAGAGGCAATTAAGCTAACTGTAGTTGATTGGTCTCACATTCAATATTTGGACTATGAGCAAATTCCTTTCAAGTGTTAGTTCTGCCATGGTTATGGCCATTTTTCCCAAAATTGTAAGAAAAAATCAGAAGAGGAACGTGAAAAATAGAATGATGAGAAGTGGACCCAAGTTTAGAAAGCAAGAACTTCCAATCAGGACCCTAGAAAGAAAGTTAAAGAAGGAAAGACTATGAAAGGAATCATTGTTGTTGGGAAGAATCTTCCTAAACCTGAGGCTGTAGAAAACCCCAATGCATATTCCAATCATTTTGATGTTCTTAGTTCTCCTGAAGCTCCTATTCTTGAAGAGGGTGAACTACAACAATTCAAAGGGCGGGATGATGAACTGGAAGTAAATACAGAACCAATGGAACAAGCTAGAACATCTAACTCGAAACTACCTAGGGTAGGTGAATCCCTAAGGTAAAACCATATTTCTCCAAATGGAGCCAAAAATTCTCCCTCTTATGCAGAAATAACTAGGAAGAAGTTGGCTGATAGCTCAGGCTCTTCTGATGAAGATTCCATTGAGCATATTTCCAGAAAGATTGGTAGGTAGTATCGAAAGGAGGCTCGAGAAGAAGAGTTTGAGAGGCTAAATATGCAAGGTATCCATTCCACCATTGAAATGTCACTTGGTAGGAGCAAGAGGACTAGGCCCCCAAAGGGAGTAATTACTCCCTCCCACTTGGGTAAATAATGCAGATCATCTCTTGGAATTGCAGGAGATTGGGGATCCCAATAAAAGCTGAAGCAGTCAAATATTTAATGAGAATGCTTTCTTCTGAAATCCTCTTTCTTCAAGAGACTAAGATAGAGGAGGAAGAACTTTTTCTCTTAAGTAAAACAAAATGGAAATTCAATGCTGGAAAAGTTGTCAGTGCGAGAGATACCTCTGGGGGCCTGGCAAATCTATGGTGTGATGGAAACTTTCAGCTAAAAGTATGGTTTGTCACCCAACACTGGAGTTTTACATATCTCAAGTAATATTTCTCTGGACCTCTTCAATCTTTATGTGTCAGTTAATTTCAATGAAAAAAAAGATTGATGGAAATCGCTATCAAACTTCTTAGATTCCAATTCTCCTTTAAATACAATTGTATCAGGATATCTTAACATATCATTAGCCCCAAATGATAAAAAAGGTGGAGCCCGAGGCGAGGATCATTTTCAAGACACAGTTGAGGATTTGATCCAAGCCTATGATATAAATGGTTTTAAACCCAAGAAAGGACGCTTCCCATGGTCCAATAACAAAGTTGGTGCTGCCAACATTACTTCCCGTCTCAATAATTTTTTGGTTCATAGCTCATTGATGGATGGGAAATTCATTATCTCATCTAAAAATACTCCTAAACTCATGACGTTCCATCACCCCATTTCTCTGTTTTTTGAAAAACAAGAAGACTTTGTCCCAATTTCGTTCTGTTTCAGCCCCCTCTGGATTGAGAGAGACGATTTTTGGGAAATTGTGTCTCAAGCGTGGTCTCAGTACATTGAAGGATCCCCTAGCTTCGTCTGGGAACAAAAACTTACGAAAACTACATATGCTTTGAAAAAATGGGTTAAAACACCTCTTAATACTCCAACTATCAGAAGGCAAGAGAGATTGCTTGAGTTATCAGTGATCCAATTAGGAATGGAAGAAAGTGAAATAACCAAATCTCAGTTAGCTCTAGAACAGTTTCCTCAAATTAAAGCCTTTCATTCTTTCCAACATGAAGAGGAATATCTTCAACTAAAGTCTCGAAGTATCTGGTTGTAGGAGGGAGACAAAAACATTGCCTTCTTCCATCGTCAATGCAGGGATAGACTGTCTCGAGATCATATTTAAGAAATCTCCATTGGTGAGGGAGAAATAATTAAAGGTCAAGATCATCTAAAACAGGATGCAAGTAGGCACTTTTAGCTCTTGTTTCAAGAGGATGGACTCTTTGATGGTGAAGTGT
Organism: Pseudotsuga menziesii; assembly: GCA_001517045.1. Classification (NCBI taxonomy): domain Eukaryota; kingdom Viridiplantae; phylum Streptophyta; class Pinopsida; order Pinales; family Pinaceae; genus Pseudotsuga; species Pseudotsuga menziesii. Next base: position 166,650 of record LPNX010278442.1, on the reverse strand, counting down.
CTACAGAATTTTTGGATAATGTTCCTTCTCTTGCCAGCATAGAGGATAATTATGATTTAATGAAACCCTTCACTGAAAAGGAAATTTTGGATGTCATCTGGGCAATGGAGCCAGATAAAGCTCCTGTGTCGGATGGGTTTTCTTTCCATTTTTATTGGGACATTATCAAATCAGATTTGATCCGCATGGTGACAGCCTTCCAAAAAAAATCTAAAGTGGGAGGTTGTACTAACTCTACTTTTCTTGCTTTAATTCAGAAGGAAATTAATCCTTCTTCTTTTGACATGTTCCGCCCTATTTTGTTGTGTAATGCCTCTTACAAGATCCTAGCCAAACTTCTAGCCAATAGATTCAAGCTCTTGTTAGGTAAGTTGATCTCTCTTATTCAGGGGGTTTTGTAAAAGGTAGGCACTTAGTTGATAATGTAATCCAAATCCAAGAAGCCCTCCATTCAAGTTTCCAAAGGAAAAAGAAAGGCATGTTAATTAAGTTGGATATGAAAAATCCCTTTGATCGAGTAAAGCTCCCCTTTCTCTATGAAATCCTTCTCTCTTTTGGTTTTAGCTCTGAGTTTGTGAATTTGATAAAATATTGTACATATAGGCCTTGGATTGCGCCTCTAGTCAATGGTATACCTACAAAAAATTTCCAAGCTACAAGAGGTCTACAGCAAGGATGTCCGATGTCACCTTTTCTATACATCCTGATGGCAAGAAAATCTTAGTAGAAAACTTTCAGCTGAAAATGAAGTTGGTTACATCCTGGGCATCAGGATTTCTACAGGTGTGAAGCCAATAAACCATGCCCCCTTCGCAAACGATTCTCTCCTCCTAGGAGGGGCCTCATTGAAGATTGCCCAGGTCTTTAATGAAATTATTCAAAAGTTTTTCCTTTTCACGAGCCTTAATCAATAATGATAAAAAGTGTTGTTTATGGCTGGAATGTAGATCATTCGGCAATTCTTCGAATAACAAACTTCTTGGGCTTCCCTGGCTTTGACAAGTGGGAGAAGATAAAATATTTGGGGTTTCCTTTAACTCTTATATCATGTCCTCCTTCCCTTTGTCTCGAAGTGCTAGCTAAGATAAAAGCAAAAATCGCTTCTTGGGGTGGTCAGTGGTTAACCAAGGCTAGAAAAATGATTTTGATAAAGGCAGTTCTTTCAGCACTGTCGGTATTTCAATCCTCTTTGTTGCTCGCCCCTAAGTCTTTCTTGGCTCAGATTTCCAAACTTTTATGAGATTTTATCTAGAATGACGGTAAAGGAAGTCAGAATAAGATGCATTTGGTAAGCTAGAAAATTCTTAAAATACCTATCTCAGAAGGTGGATAACAAATTTGTGACCCTGGTCTGTCTAATCTGGCGTTGGGTGGTAAACTCATTTGGCAGCTATATGTGGACAAAAATCACCCTGTCAGTGAAATATTTAGGTTGAAAAATCTTAAGGGTGGCTCTTTGAGAAATATAAAAACATCTAATACACCCACATGCACAGCTATCTAGAATTCTTGCAGAAGAGGGATCGACAACTTTAATCAACAGCTCTATAGAATCCCTAGCAATGGGAAGAGGATCCTCCTATGGGAGGATAAAATATCAGGAAATCCTTCTCTTTCCTCTTTCATGTCGTTAAAAGAGATTAAGGCCTGGTCAACTAACAAAGGTATGCTCCGTTTGGCTGATATCTGTTCTAGGGACAACGTTAGAAACTGGGCAGGTTGGTCTTTCCCTGAGCTTCCAAAAAAAGTTGTTCCTCTCCTCTCTTTCAGATCTTTCTCCAATTCATTGCTCCTATAAAGACAGTTGGGGTTGGGGAAAAACTAGATTTTATATAGATAAAAAAAAGTTTCATTGAATTACAAGCTACCCACTCTTCAAGCTTTTCCCCTACGATTTGGAAAATAGTCTAGTCATTGCATTGTCTTCCCATGGTGATTTTTTTATCATGGTTTCTCATGCATAATAAGGTGTTAACTGGTGAAAAAAAATATAAACGTGGCTTTTATGGACCTTTTAGGTGTTGTTTTTGTAAAGCGTCCTTTGAAACGGCATACCATATCCTTATTAACTGCGTCTTTTCTAAATTGGTGTGGGAGTTAGTGCTCCACGACTCTAAATTTTATGTCCCTATCCAATCTACTGTAGATTCTTTCTACCTTTCCTGGAATGAATGTCGTGCTCAAAAAATCGGCAAAACTGTTGATTGGGATAAACTCTAGCATTTGATTCCAAAGTATACATGGTGGAAATTGTGGATTTCCAGAAACAACTCAATATTCAACAATCAGAATTAGACCCCCCAGATCGTGGCATATAAAATTAAAATGTTAATTTTTGAATCAACAGGATCCACGACATCCTCTTCATCCCTACCCTCGGCGATTTCAACGTGGTTGGGATTCAGTCCACAAGGTTTGAAAAATTCAGTCTGTGTCAAACCTGTCACTCCTCCCTGGATTTTTTGTAGAAATGTGGATGCCTTCAAGTCATTATGGATGAGTTCCTCTTCGGCGGCAATTTTCTTTGATGGTGCATCCAAGGGGAATCTTGGGATCTCAGGAGCTGGAGGTTTGTTTTTCTCTCCAAATAGATTGACCGAATTCATTGTTAGCTCGGGACTTGGAATCATGTCGAATAACCAGGCTGAAATTTATAGCCTACTCATGGTGTGTGAGATTGCTAAGGAGAAAGGATACAAGTCAATTCAAATTTTTGGTGATTCAGAGATGTTGATTAAAGCATTAAATTCAGCTGATTATTTCAATAATTCTGCCTTGAATAAATCTCTGCAGAGAATTCATAATATTTTGAAATAATTTGACTTAGTCGTTTATTTTCACATCCTTCGGGATCTCAATAATCTCGTAGATTCCTTGGCTAATAAAGCATACCTGTTGTCTCAAGGTATCCTTAGCATCAGCAGAGAAACCAGTTATTTTTATCCAATTCCTTAATTGTGATTCATTAAGTTGTAATTTGTCTAATTGGGAGATTCACTCCCAATCTGTAAGAATTTGTACAGTTTATGTCCTTCTCGAAGTATCTCTATCGATTGTGTAATTGGTTGATTAGTATTTGCCAAAACAGACCTGTGATCTTTCATAAAAATAAAAATTATTCGTTTGAGTTAAAATATATATAAAGAAAAAAATTTAAAAAAAATTGGACATTATACGTACCCTTAGAAGGTTGATATGGTCCTGTGATTTCAAACCCGACAACTTTTCATCTACGGTGAAGTATCATCGTAGAGTAGACCCATAAAAAATAAGGCGCCTTCACACCCAATATAACTTCCTTTTCCAAATTAAGATAATATTTCTTCAAAATCCATTGGACATCGCCTTTTTAAAATGAAAAAGAGGGGTCAACCTCTCCTCTATTTTCTTGTCTTTGCCAATGCTTCTTTTGACATTTGAAGAAATAAGATCTTTCTTGACAGCCATCTTGTCACTTTTTTTGGATGATATGTGACACCACAAAGAACGTGAAATTTTTTTAAATATTTGCATGGGATATAGGAAGTGGGAAATCTTAAGATGCTCCCAATATGGGAGCTCATAAAATATCAATTTCCTTTTCATCCCTTTGGGAATTTTATCAACATAGGTATTAAAGAATTCAGGATCATCGATCACAGGTTGCACATTGGACATCTTTGTGTATTCCTTCTCCTTCTCTCTATCATATGCCATAAGTCATTCATCAAGTGTCATTATTTCAGGCCTTTGGGTTCTCTCTTGTTTACCATTGAAAGCAAATCTTTCTCTTCTATAAGAGTGGTTTTCTTGGAGTAATGCCCTAGAGAAATCATACATTGACTTTTATAGGTCTTCAGACCACCTAACCTTCATAGAAGGTCCACAACATTTACATCCATAATAACATTTTTTTCCAAGACCTCCGATGTTATAGTAAAGAGAGCATGTTAGTGTTGAAGATGAAGAAAGTCGCACTAAATTAAATATGCCAAAAATCATTGCTTTAAATATAAACAAATCAAACAAAATATCTACCTAAACAAACTCCTAACCCGAGATAATGATGTGTGGTGTACACACATATACCATACAATGTAAAATTCCTCTCTGATGGGATGGGTTTCGACACATCATATACCTTTATCACTTCCCATGATTCCTTGAATTCATTGATCAATGGTTGTAGGTAAACATCCATATTCTTCATTTGTATTTTACCAAGTACTATAAGAGCAACATAAGATGTTCATTCTTTATGAAAAACAATGGGTGGGTATAGTTATTGATCACTAATAAATCACAAACACTATAGATGTTGTTTGGTTCGGAATATGGGTTGACGTCATCAATGGCTATGCTCAATTGGAGGCTACGTACTTCATCCTTGAATTTATCGGGCCATGCATCATCTATATGTTTCATGGCTATTAAATCTGTTAGGATTCACATAACTCCTTCCTCGATTTGATGTGATGTATGCCATCCCTGCAGCATAGCTAATTCTTTGCAATGAAATATCCTTTGAATTCTTGGGATTATAGGCATGTGCCTAAATATCTTATGAGGAGGACCATGTGCTTTAGCCTTATTATTTGATTTTTGGTACCTATCATGCCCACACTTTGGACATATCTCTTTTTCTACATATTTGCCTCTATATATAATACAATCATTGGGACACGCATGATATGATATGTACTCAACACCCAACATTTTCAAGATTTGATTTACCTCTTTACAGCTTCCATGCAAGACATTATCATTCGAAAGTACCTTATCTTTGAAATTAGTGGGAAATACAAATGTACAATGTCATTTAGCATTCATAAAATTGACCATTTTCAATGATGATTGTTTCACGTGATTACTCAAAATACAATGTAGTTGATGGTCAATTACCTCAACAATATTGTGAAACATGTGTCTGACATGCCATACTTTGCTTTCAAGTTGTACAGTAACATTGTTTTCCCTAGCTGTGTAGACTCTGACCGGCTAGGTTCAAAGAGAGGTGTGGTGTTTGTCGATTTAAGGATTTAGAAGAAGGATTCAGTGATAGGAGTGTCATCCCCTAGCTCATTGTTCTAGAATGTATGAAACAACATTGCATCCATTGCACTCCTTTCTCGTAATAACTCATCCACGCCAACGTCTACTTCACTATCTCCATTGCCAACATGCAAATAACTTCTATCTCTCTAGGAATTCCTAATTAGTGAGGATGGACATAGTGGAAATTGAATAGATGGTTGATTCAACCATGCTTGGTATGCATCCTCTCCAAGTTGAGCCATTTTTTCATCCTTCTCTCAATTTGGCATTGTATTGTGGTGCAAAGGAATATGGTGGGCAAGTCATTCATCGTCAGAATCCTGAATTCAAAAATATTGAATATTACATCGATGATGATAGTAAGCACAATGCAATTGGTTTGATTTATTATTATACAAAATAATTATTATGGAAGCACCAATAGAAAATGTTAAATTGCAAACAATTTATAAAGCAAACATTCAGATTGAGCGATAAATTAACATCAATTCCATATTAAATATAAAAAATTTAAAATTGAGCGGACACATTTTCAAATTGAATTTATAAATTAAATTAACAATTTATAAAACATAATTTCAAAATGAGCAATACATTAACGTGGCTCCCATTGAAAATTAACAAATACAATTAATTAATGTTTTTTTGTCTTATGCCCCAAGGGAACGTCTAAAGATAATCCCAATGCAAGGCGCCTCTGATGAGTAGTTGGTGGTCTATGAAAGTTGCATTTTATTAATAACTTGTCACTAGGAGACAAACTACGTATTATGTGTACAACAACAAATATGGACGATTTCCTTTTCCTAAAGAACTCCTAGTCATTGAAGTGCTCCTCAAATGAACAATTTGCATGAAATAAAGAGTACCTAGAACTATTTATGAACCATGTAATCTTCTCAAGAGTGCATTGGAGACCATCTATATATAACAGGTTCTTCCTGTTAAAGTTTCCAGAAACGTAACTATTCATGCACATACTATACATGGAAATTATATGCTTGTATTTAGCAATATTCAAGTAATCAGACCAAGAATAGATAGCACCGCAAAATTGCATAAGTGTTACTGATTGTTTGGGAGGAACGAGTACATGTCAAAGGATAAACAACTCAAGATTTGTTGCATCAATATTAGACTTGGAAATCATAAAACGATTCCCATAAAAGGAGAATTTGGTTCCAACATCAGTCACAAGTAGAGAAGATGGCCAAGGGCCATACAAAGTGCGATTGTAAACAGTTTGATATTTACTTTGAAAATTCATGGGAAGCGAGAAATCATCGCTACCCTCTAACAATTGGACAGGACTCGGTGTGTACTTTGACAGTTTTTCCCTCAACTCATGCAACTTTTTGGATATTCTAGTAGAGATGGGTTGGGTGGCATTCATATCATACTTTGGATCACTATAACTTCCAGTTTACTAAACATAAGAAGAGGGGTTCGTCAATTTAGGATAAGACATAGTTGTTTTGGCTTTCAACCTTTTCCAAAAAACACAAAGAAGTGTTTCTTGTGTGTTTTTTCTATATCGCCTATTGGAGTTTTTATTGTAGTAGGGGGTATTAGACCATCAACATTGGGTAATCTATCATTGGTGTAATGGGTAAGTGTGACACGTCGAGGGTTCTCCTTCAACCCTTGACATTTTGAACAACCACAGACTACTGGGGAGTCATAAAAGAGTTCTATCTCACGACGAATTATCATCGAGGAACCAGGATTTCGGCTCAAATATAGCATGTTACAATTCCTGGGGTAAAGTGTCTACCCATTTTCATCTACAAACTGCTTGCGATATCTTATCCATGATAAGAGCTTACGACATTTTAAAACTAGTGGAATGTCTTGTGCATCTAAACTTGAACCTGAATCAAGATCCTGCAATAAAGAATAAAATGATATTTATATTCACATGGATAAGTAACATAAATTCAAATAAATAGTCAAAATATAAATAAAACATGAACTCACTAAGGATGGAGAGGGAGAACTCATCGAACTTTGAACATGATGGAATGAGGTGGAATCTGAAGAATTGGCCATTTGATACTACAAACTTTTCTCTCTGCATTTGAGCCAAATCATCGATCAATATACGTCTCTACAGTCCTAGTTTTTTTTCAAGAACTAAATTACAATATAACTTCCAATATGGTTTGGAAACCATTTTGTAAGAATAACGTGAGTTTAAGCAACATATATATATAATGAAATATTGTAATTGGTGTGGTTGAATACTAAAAGAACATTTGAGATGAATATATAGTTTTTAGTGGACTCAAAACCACAGGATTTACAAATTAAATCGGTGTGTCTATTCAAATATGCATGCACCGGTGTGTTCACATAGAAAAAACACACCGGTGTGTAACAATGCTAAATGCGCCATGAAATAACCTTCGAAAAATCCCCCACGGTAGAAAATATCAGCTACATTTTGTAGCGGATATTAATACAAGCATCATTACAGCATTTTTTTCATGTCGGTGCATTTCATAAACATAAGTGCATTGGGATGTCCTAATTATACACACAATGTGGCATGTGAGTTTTTAAAAGTTCCTAAAGGTAGGTTTGTTTCATATATGAACGCACCAGGGAATCATGAACACAATTGCACCGAAATGCCAAAAATAAAAATTAAAAAAGAATTGCACAAGTTATTTTTTCCCTAAACTGAAAAAATGACAACAATTTTTAGTTCAAAAACTAATTCTAAATTATGTTTAAAAGCAAAAAACCTAAATGTTAAATCATTCTTTTGCTGAAAATTTCAGGGGAGAAGTTTGGAAGAGAGACTTACATGGAACGAGTTTGGAGCAAGTAAATTATTCATTTGATCAAAATTTGTTAGGTATGGTGAATCAAACAAAACCCTGCATAGTAAAAATTTCTTGTATGTAAATATTATTGTTGAATCTTATTATCTTATTTAAAATTAAACTAGATTTAGAAGAAAAAACTTCAGACTTACCTTCAATGTTGCAACCATTTTTTTCTTGTTGCTTTTTTTCATTTTGTGGCTGCAAAATTTTACATTAGGGGTTAAATTCCCTATTTCTATACTTGATTACGATATCACCTTTTAGGGATTTTAGATTTGTTGAGCTTGTGATTATATATTGAAAGCATAAGATGAGATGGTGTCATTTTTTGGATTGAATCTGTAACCATATCAGCCTTGTAAATTTTTTTGTTCAATAAAATAATGCATGCATCAAAATGGTTGTGTTTGCATTACAGGAATGCATCGGTGCAAGTTTAGTGATAGTGTACTAGTAATGGCATGCGGTGCACAATGTTTTATTTTATAAAAATGCAAAAATCAATCTTTTTCTCGGTTCTTTGTTAGCGGTGCATTTATACAAATATAGCACTGATATTAGTAGTAATGCACCATTTTTTATTTTCATAAAATGGTAAATAATTTCTAGCTTTTCACAATGCACCTATGTTGGTATACCGCATCAGTGGTGCATTTATGTATATAAATGCGCCGGTGTGTTTTATTTGATGAAGCACGCCGATATCAAACTTATTTTCTAGTTTGAAGGTATGTAATTTATTTGTATAATATATTCATAGATTATGTATTTAATGGTACGGGTTGTTTATTGATAGAAAATGCATGGTATGAGTTAAATGAACAAAAACATTAGTCAACATGATGGAAGCACATCCAGAATTACCAAGAAGGCAAGTGGTTTTAGTTCATTTGTGTATTTAAATTAACTTGATTAAATTATTTGTAAATTCCACTAATATGTATTGGTTAATGTGTGACATGCAGAGCCAGAAATGAGGAAGCTTGATAAAATTCTTACCAATCTAAATCCAAAAGAGTGTGAAATGTTGATGGAAAAATTACATATGGATGAATCAAATGAATAAAAAATAAGTCAATATGAATTATTTCTTCAAATTTGAGTAATAATGTACTTAAGAATATTCACTAATATGTTTCAAATAACATAATTCACATATGTTGAATGTTATGCAGAACTGACAACAACATAATTCAATGTGATCATAAGAAGAAGAAAAAATATGGAAGATGCAAATGATGATCAATTGGTCCATAGCTCATCTAGAGTGGTGTCAGAATTTAATAGAAGTGGAAAAGAATTTTATAATACTATGAGGGATATAGTGGAAAGAACGTGTAGACGTGATTTTCACTTACAATACAGAAACCAATCAAATGATTCGAAAAATCATATGTAAACTACAAGAGGCGTTCCCAGAGCAGTGGTCAATGAAACCAGTCAAACTTGCAATAGCAAAAACATACAACAAAAGCAAAAAATCATTGAAAAAGTAATATTCCTAAACATGTTTTTATAGAATATGTATGTATAACTACTACAAAGCGTCACTCCTTCAATAATTTTAATTATGCTATATTTATTTTTCATATCAACATAAAATTGTTTGATATCATTTTATATTTCCAGGAAAATGATGAAAATAGCAAAGGATAAACGAGGTGATATGCAAAATGTGTTAGTAGGGGTGTCCAAAATAGTGTACAAGGACATTTTCAAGAAAATTGACATAATTGCATCACAGGAGGAGCCATCTCAACACCAAAGTGCTTCAAATGTATGAAATCATTGATTTTTAGGATTACATACATCTCATTAATTAATTCAACATTAAATATTCATTTTCAATCATTTTTTGCAAAAAAGAAAACAAAATGGAACCTAGTCAGCACATAAGACATAATGACAAGGAAAAAAGAGGTTGATAGCAAAGTTTGTGATTATTTGTGATTTCCTTATAAGAAATCTAAATTTTGTAGTGGTTGTGATTTGTATATTTTTTTATTTGTTGTTTTCATTCCAATCCTTGGATGTCTTAAAATAGGTGTTCACATACAAAGACGAGCCACCAGAAAAATTGATTGACACTGGGTTGAGCAAGGGTTGTGAGTATATGTTGGCGTATCAAAAATTAATTATGGATTTTGTAAGTATATATATTATTTTACTTCTCTCATTTTAATTAATAAAATAACAAAAATCCTTCATTAGAGGAAATTTCAACTCAAAATGGCCCTTTTAACTTTGATTCAAATTCCATGTCATCATGTGTTAGCAAATGAAATTGCTTTAAATTTGAAATACCGTATAGATCTTAAACACTTTTTTAATATAAATTTGGGGATATGTATCATAAAAAACTACCTTTTTTTGTTTGTATTTTCGACATATCTCCTCATGTTTTTACTCAAATTTCGATTGGGAGAGCTCGTTGGATGCGGAATTAAATTCCACATCCAACAAGTACCCACTCAACATACTTTTGATAGACCCCGCTACCCCAAAAATAAGAAATACCTGAAAATATGTGATGATGTTTAATTCCGCATCCAACAAGCTCTCCCAATCAAAATTTGAGTAAAAACACGGGGATATATGTCAAAAATACAAACAAAAAGTAGTTTTTTTTCTTTTCTTCCTCCAAAATTAATAAATATTATTTTATTATTTTAACTATTATTTTATTAATTTTTTTAGGAGGCCCATTTTGAGTTGAAAATTCCTCTAATGTATATTCAATTTATGATGTGTATTTTTTTGTAGACTCACGCAGCTGCCTGCGACCTCGGGTTGATCACCTTCCTACAGATCACGTTGGTCCTGGAAGAAGCCCTCTGCTGCTGCGTCCCTGGCACCATGGGACCAGAAGGGGGTCCTGAGGCCTCCACGTCTCACCCACTAGAGCTGGTGGCCTTCAAGAAGCTGATAGCGAGCTGGCGCAAGCGTAAACTGAACAAGACACAACATAAGTTCATCAAAAAGTTGGATAGTATCCCCAACGTCACCCTCCCAGCTGAAGAAACTTGTAGATCAGCTCTGAATCTAGCAGATCAAGGACTCATTGGACATTTCACAGGCTTATGGCCCTCCCCCAAGACAGTATATGCAAGGGTGCAAAGGAACTAGAGGTCATTAGTAAAAGAACGCATCATAAGCTATTTCGTAGGAAATGGATTCTTCGTATTCGTGTTCGAAGAAGGAGAATATAGAAGTCTCATATTCAAGAACGGAACTTAATTCATGGGCCCTCGGGGATTGTATTTGAATAAATGGACTCCATACTTCGATCTTATGCAAGATGTGTAGTCAGCATTCTTGGTGTGGATGTGCCTCTCACACTTACCCTTGCACTACTAGAATATGAAGACATTGGAAACCATTTGCAACACCCTCAGGAAATACATCGATCAAGCAGAGAGAAAGGACCAGTACTCCTGCACAAGAATCTGTGTCGACATAGACCTGGAAATAGAGCTACCATAACCAATCAATCTAACAATTTCGGATTGGTCACATATCCAAGAACTGGACTACAGACAAATCCCCTTCAAATGCAGGTTTTGTCATAGTCACAGACACTTTATGAGATACTGCAACAAAAAGGTTGAGGAAGAGGCTAATAAATCCAAAGAACAATGGATCCAGGCATAGAAAACAACCTCGGCAAAGACAAATAGTAGGAAAAAATGGAAAGAAATGGTGACGGGATCTAACGTGCCAAAAGTAAGGAAAGAACAAGAGAAAGGAAATAAAGACTAGTCAAGGGCAGAAGCGGAGGAAAGTCCCTTTGAAACACTTAGGGTAGCAGAAGACAATAAAGAAACGGTAACTGACGAGATAGAGCAGCAGCCCCTTCCTTTAGTAGTTGAGAAGGAAATGACAGAAACATCCCACCTCAGATCTCCAACAGGGATCTACTCCTCACCTACCTACACTGAGATAACAAGGAAAAAACCTTCAGAATCCTCAGGGTCATTGGAAGATGGGTCCTTTGAGAGGCCCTCAAAAAAAGATGGGAGGAAATATCGCAAGGAAGCTTGAGAGGAAGAAGAAGAGAGGCAAAAAATGCAGGGCATCTAATCTACAATTGAAATGACCATGGGGAGAAACAACAGAACAAGACCTCCAAAGGGAGATTCATCCCATCCCAATATCAATAAATAATGCAGTTGGTCTCTTGGAACTGTAGAGGATTGGGGAACCTTCGAAAGCCGAAGCAATTAAATACCTTCTGAAAATAGAAACCCCTGATATTCTCATGCTCCAAGAGACTAAGATTGAGTGGCAAACCCTTCTCCAGATCAGCAGCTCAAAGTGGAAGAAGAATGCAAGGAAAGCCATAAGCGCTAGAGGCACCTCTTGGGGCCTGGAAACTCTGTGGTCATAAGAGGAGTTTTCATTAGAAATAACTTTTGAAACCTAACATTGGATCTACACTGAAATCTTAGTACAAGTAAGCTCACCCTTTCACTCTTCAATCTGTATGTTCCTATTCTCCAATTAGAAAAGAAATATTGTTGGATAACTCTGGCATATTGCATAGAAATTTACTCCCCTCTGAACATAATAATAGCGGGAGCTCTAAATCTGATCTTTGATCCAAAAGAAAAGAGGGAGGGAACAAAGGAAAGGATCAAATGCCACCCCTGGTAGAGGATCTCATGCAGCATTTGGACCTTTTATAAATCAAGCCAAAAAGAGGTATTTTTACTTGGACAAACAACACAGTAGGGGTAGACCACATAGCTACCCAACTGGATCATTTCCTAGTTCAGAATTCACTGTTGGAAAAGTAGGTGATATCCTCCAAAATTCTCCCAAAATTGAATTCAAATTACAAACCCATCCTGCTTCAGCTGGAAGAGGAAGAGAATTTGGGTCCCATTCCCTTTATATTCATCCCACTCTGGATCGAAAAGGAAGGGTTCAAGGAAAAAGTAATCTCATCTTGGTCCACTCCAATGACAGGCTCCCCTTCCTTTGTGTGGGACCATAAACTAAAGGCAACGAAGGCAGCTCTGAAGGATTGGGTCAGAAATCCCAACAAAAGCCCAACCAGTCACAAAAAGGAGAGTACCCAGTTGTTAGAGAACCTCCAAATAGACCTTGAAATCAAGGATATTACCTGCACAAATCTTTAAAAAGAGCAAGCATCCCAAGCCAAGTATTTTCTCTCTCTTTGGCAAGAAGAGTAGTTCTTTAGGTTGAAGTCTCGAAGTTTGTAGGTAAAAGAAGAAGACCGCAACACCTACTACTTTCATAGACAATGCAGAGCTAGACTATCCAGAAATTATATTTCTGAAATCACCCCTTCTGATGGGACTCTACACAAAGGCCATGATCAAATTAAGCTAGCAGCTGAAACTCATTATCAAAACCTGTTTAAAGACAATAGAGAAGAAAATGAGGATGCCATCTCTGATTTCCTCTCCTGCATCCCTCTATTAGTCAACAGAGATTATAACACAACTCTCTCAAAGCAGTTTACTGAGGAAGAAATTTGTAGTATAGTTTGGTCCATGGAACCAGACAAGGCCCCTAGGTCGGATGGCTTTTCAATCCATTTTTACCAGCAGTGTTGGGAAACCATCAAGGCTGATTTCCTGAGAATGGAAAAATATTTTCAACAGAAATCCAAGGTGGGTGGCAGCACAAACTCCACCTTTTTTGTTGTGATACCCAAAGAAGTGAACCCGAGCACTTTTGAAAGATCTGAGCCAATCTCACTAAGCAACACATCCTACAAAATTCTATCTAAACTACTGGCAAAAAGAATTAAACCTCTTCTTGGGAAACTCGTCTCATCCAGTCATGGAGGTTTTGTCAAAGGGAGACACATCATAAACAACATGATCAAGGTACAAGAAGCCATCCACTCTAGTTACCATCGGAAGGATCAAGGAATGATAATAAAGCTTGACATGGAAAATGCATTTGACCGGGTAAAGCACTCATTTCTTTACAAAGTTCTTCTATCCTTTGGATTCAGCTCTAATTTTGTCAAATTGATTAAAGCATGCATAGAAAAACTGTGGATAGCTCCACTTGTAAATGGTAGACCAACCAGTGATTTTCAACCCTCGAGGGGTATAAGGCAAGGTTTCCCCCTCTCTCCATTTTTGTACATTTTGATGGTTGATTCATTGAGTAGAAAGCTAGCTGCAGAAAAGAATGTTGGGACAGTTCCAGGTATAAGGATAACAAAAGGCATTAAGCCTATTAATCACGCTCTTTTTGCAAATGATATGTTGCTGCTGGGGGGCCTCCATCAAGATAGCCAAGATTTTCAGTGGAATTCTACAATATTTCTGCAGCCTATCCAGAGCTCCCATCAACAAAAGGAAGAGCTTTGTGTATGGCTAGAATGCAAAGCAGAAAGAGATCCATCGAATTGCAAAATACTTGGGCTTCACTGGCTTTACAAGCTGGGAAAAAATAAAATACCTCGGACTCCCCTTAACTCTAGGGCCTAATAAAACTTCATTGTGGGATGAAGTGCTGAGCAAATTGAAATAAAAAATAAGATCCTGGGGTGTCCAATGGCTCACCAATGCTAGAAATCTCACGCTGGTGAAAGCGGTGCTCTCCTCGCTGCCAATTTATAAAGCTTCCTTCCTTTTAGCTCCGAAAATGATCATGGATCAGATCACTAAGCTAATCCGGGATTTTCTATGGTAAGGTGGAAAAGGAAATCAAAATAAATTCCACTTAGTAAGTAGGACACTGTCAAACGACCATTGGATGAAGGAGGATTACATATCTAGGATCCGGGGCTAGCGAATTCAGCATTGGGAGGTAAAATTATGTGGAACTTGCATTCAAACAGCAAGCACCATGTCAGTAGAATTCTGAAGAAGAAATACTTGAGAGGAGAACCTCTACGCAACCTACAGGGAATCAAAATTCCCAAAGGAACTGTTACGTGGAATCTCTATAGAAGGAGGATCGAATTCTTCCAAAAAAAATTGTACAGGATCCCCGACAATGGGAAAGATACATTGTTGTGGCAGGAAAGCATAATGGGGAGGCCAACTCTTGATAGCGTGGAGGAGATCAAAGGATCCCATGACTGGTTAAAAACACAGGGGTACTCCACACTGGTAGTTATCTTGGCTTGGGAATATGATGGAAGATGGAATGATT
Source organism: Pseudotsuga menziesii (assembly GCA_001517045.1). Lineage (NCBI taxonomy): Eukaryota > Viridiplantae > Streptophyta > Pinopsida > Pinales > Pinaceae > Pseudotsuga > Pseudotsuga menziesii. The sequence continues at coordinate 151,642 of LPNX010278442.1, read as the reverse complement.
GGGCCATACCATGACTTCCACAGCAATTGGAACCTCAAAAATCGCACCTCCTCATTGCTCTATTGGATCTGGCACCGGTCCATCTACAGGAGAAGGATCGTTGGGGATGGGGGGGAAAGGGAACATATACAGTTGCGCAGGTATTCATCTCTTTGCAATAGAATCATGTGTCAGCCCTTCTAGCAAAATTATGGAAGCAAGTCTGGGATCCAAGCAGTCTCCCTGAGAGTTTTTTTTTTGGGTTATGATGCACAGACTCGAATCTAACTAAAGAAAACTTGACAAAATGTGGTATTATTGGCCCCCACTTATGCATCATGTGCTACAGAGATTCGAAAACCAGCGACCTTCTATTTGTGGACTGTAAATATGTTTAGGAAGTGTGGATTCTCACTCTTCATGGCCTCAATGTCCCAGCCCCGGATAAAATATCGCTGATTTTTCTATTCTCCACCTGGAATTCGAGATATCCCCATCCTATTCAAGGTAAGTCTGCTTGGAGTGGAATTTGGTCGGTAGCAATCCCCAAATACTTGTGTTGGAATATTTGGCTAGCCAAAAATGATAAAATCTTCAAAAACACCCAGCAACAACCGCTTAAGGTGGCTTCCAAAACCAAAGCTTTTCTTATTGAAATGGTGGTCGTTCAATCTTTTAATAAGGGTTATGCATTCCACCCGGAAGAAAAAAAATGGCTAGGCACATATACCTTCAGAGATAGAAAAAGGGATCCTGGCCGATCGAGCATAAATCCAAGGTGGCGTCTAAGAGACAAGGAAGCATATTTTCAGATTTGGTGGAGGTCATAGGGAAAAGATTCGATCTTCTTTTACGGTGCCTCCAAAGGAAATCCAGGGAGGGCAAGAGCTGGCAGGGTGATTTACTCCTTCGACGATAATAGAGTTGAAATTTTCAGCTGGGGACTTGGCCAAAAAACCAATAATCACGCAAAAATTCTTGGGTTACTAAAATCATGTCAAATAGCTCGAGGGAAAGGGATCAAATATGTTCAATCCTTCGAGGACTCGAAAATACTGATAAAGATTATAAACACAAATGCTTTGTTCAACGATCTGTTGCTCAACAAAACCTTACAAAGGTTGAGGTCAGTGATACAAGACTTCTCTTCATATATATTGTTCCATATTATGCGTGGTTCGAACAAAGAAGCGGACTCCAAGGAAAATTTGAGTTGCCTACTGCCATAAGGAGCTCTGAGGAAAAATGAAGAAGAAGCTCAATGGGCATCTATCCCGGAGTCCTGAGGTAAATAGAAAGGGGTTGAATTAGAAGTCTTCAAAGAGATAGATGATTGATTGTAATAATGGTTGCTTTGGCTAAGGCTTGGCCTATATTCTTTTTATAAAATTATAACATTTTAGTTATAAAAAAAAATCTATGATTTATGATGAGGCATAAGACTTGCAGGAAGCAATGTATGGAGTGGATTCAACAGAAGAATTGTTGATAGAAGGCATGAGATTTGGTTTAGTAAGAAATTTTATCATTCATGACTCAATTATTTCTATGCACCTACGTCGCTTTTCAATTTACATTCATGTATACTATCTATTTTATTTTTCATTATTCCTGACAATGTAGATACACTCAATGCACTTTATTTTTATGTTTGTGGATGGAAGTTAAAGAAGAGAAAAACAATCGATCCAATCAACAAAAAATTCGACCAAATAACCCAATTGATGTAAGTGGCTCGAGCACCGATAACAGTTCCAACGAAGAATGATGATCCTTATTTAATTTTGATGTTAATGCAAGCTGATGTAACTTGTATATTTTCAAATTATTGTCTGCGAAAATCATACATTTTGTACAATAATGTACTGGACAGTGTCCAAATTGAAAAACAACGGGTTACCAATAAGTGTAACAATTGCATGCATGTTGACATTTTGATTATTGTTATCTCTATGGTGTCCTATTTGTTGATTGTACAACATCAAGAGTCATTCTTCGGACTTGTGAGTCATATCAAGTTGGACTTGTGAGTCATATCAAGTCCTATTTATCACATGTGATTGAGGTGTTGATGTTGTATTGTAAAGCTTCTGAGTAATATCAAGTTGAGTCTTGTGATTAATATCAAGACTAGACGTGAGTAATATCAAGTCAAGTATTCTCATAAAAGGTACCCTATGAGAATGGATCTCCAATTGTGGATATGATCTTGTGTTTTATCAAGATAGAACTGTTTTGTTGTATCAATCCTGTGGACCTCCATTTGTTGATGTAGTATATATTGCTAGTCATGGCCACTGAGTGCTATAAGTCTCCTTTAGGGCTTAGCTACCCCTAGAGTGAATTACTTTAGCATATGACTATATGACCCGGGATAATATATATGATCATCAATATGTATGGAATAATTATTCCAAGTATGATATGATAAGATGGATAAATAATATGCATGTGGAACATGCGTTAATTATTTAATGATAATGAGATTAAAGCATAGAGAAAGAGAAAATTGAATTTCTCATGAAAATGTCTGAGTGAACTCAAGTTGTAAATATTCAATAAAATATGAATGCCTCAATCAATGCCTTAGTCAAAGCATCAATTGAACTATTAATTAATGTAATCAATTAAGTAAAGGAGATCTTAATGTTCATCAATCGGCATGCATCAGTTAACTAAAGATATCCATGCAAAAGTTAATAATAGAAATTGTTAATGGATGGCACTAAGAGTGGAGCAATGATGACACTTAAGTTATCCTATTAACTAAGTGATCAGAAGCTGATTAAAGATTGAGTTCAATTCAATTCAATTCAGTTAACATTTAGTTCAAGTAAGTTCACTTTCGGTTCAAGTCAGTTAACATTCAATTCAAGTTAACCTTCAGCTGAAGTCAATTCACTTTTAGTTCAAGACAATGAACATTCAGTTAAGGCTAATTGAAGAAAGGGAGGGCGTTAATGCTTGCATGGAGGGATTTCTAGTTAGATCCTCCTTGTGAATGCACTATGTGGTGCTCCCATTATGTTTATTGATCCTCCTATGCGCTACCTTCTACATGCTATGGTTTTTTGTTTGTTATTAATATACTAGGCATATGGCAAGTTCAATACAGTTGCATACAATTGTTTTTGCAGGGTTACATTGGATCTCTCTTCTCTATTGTTGAGGTGATATCTCTTATCGGGCAATCTGCTTGTGTTGTAACCGTTATTTACAAATCTATCTATCATACTCAAACAATTGTTGGGTTTTTCATCCTCCGTGTTTGGAGGGTTTTCCCAGGATATATATTGTCTCTCGTGGTTAATTGATTTATATGGTTGATTTATGGAGCTAATTTATGTGGTTGATTTATTTATGAGATTCATATGTGGCTGATTTATGAAACTCTTAAGTGTTGAAATTGTTTGATAAAAGTTTTAAATTTCAAGCATCTCCATTTTTTCTCAAACATCAACTCTATTCGTATGACAAAGACACTCTTATTGATTTATAACAAAATAATGTTTTTTATTCTATTGCATTCTTTAATATTATTGTCAAATGTTACAAGTGAAACAGTACATTGGTAACTAAATGTATGGATGATTAAATATTACAATAGATGCTTGCATCTATGTTATAAAAAATTAATCCAAACAAATGCAAAAATTAAAATTGAAATGAATAGTACTATAAAAAAAAATCTTTCATTTCAAATAAATAAGCATTTAAAAAATAAAATAAAATTAATATATATATATGATTGCAATGTCAATAGCCACTGTTGAAAGAATCATATATGGTACTTTTGATAATTGATGTCACTCTGATGCGTCTACCCAGACACTAATAAAACTCACAAATGCAATCATTAAAATTGAAATGAATAGTACTATAAAAAAATCAATGTATAATGGAATCAAAAAAATAAAAATATATAATTTATCTATTTGGCTGCAATGTTGGTAACCATTGTTCAAAGAATCATGTGGTGCTTTTGATAATCGACAATGTGCTCGTGCTTCTATGTGAACACTTCGCGTCGGTGCGTTTATGTAAATTAAATGCACCGTTGAATTTTAAAATAAGAACATGTGTCATGTGAGAGTCACCTCAACACTTTTACCTGTAGCATGAGCATTCATGATCTGCATGAACAGCCACGATCTACAGGGTTACTCCACGATCTGCATGAAGCCTTGAACCTGCAATTTGAAGGAACAACCTGCGATTGCATGCACACCTGCGTTGTATGAAGAGGACCAGCCTACAATTTGCATCTGGAAGGGATTATTGTGCTGATAGTGTTGACTGCGTCATTGCTAGTGGGCTGATCCAAAAAGAAATATTGAAGCATATCGAACCCTTTCCAGATCTCCATGCAGAGGACCATTAGATAAATCATTTGATCAATTGAATGATTTAGAATTGATCAGGCCCGAGGGTGGCTTCACAAATGGATCCTCCTCCAGATCCGAGCCCAAAGGTACGTCATCGAACCTTAGATGAAGCATTCAGAGCTCTGGTGGCCTCTATGCCTCCTCCACCTTCCTCTGACCCGAACTCCAGCGACGCTAACTTCGTCAAAAGAGTTGTCGGCCCTAGAATCCAGATCAAGTCAGTAGCTTCAAGACTGAAAGCCCTTGCATTGAGTGAGAGAGGCTTGATATGCCAGTTCACTGGGCTTTGTCCATCGCCAAAAACCATGGATACATGGATAAACAAGAATTGGATGCCCTTGATCAAAGGTGGTCTTCAACACTGCTTCTGTGGAAAGGGATTCTTCACATTTCTTTTCGAAAATAAAGAAGACAGAGACCTCATCTTCAAGAGCGGACCCTACTTCATGGGCCCCCTAGGTTTATACCTAAATCGATCGAGCTTATCCTTTGATCCAAAGAAAGATGTGCCATCAACGGTCCCGCTATGGGTTCGCCTGCCACACCTCCCCTTACGCTACTAGAATGATGAAAATCTACAAGAAATCGAAAACTCCCTTGGAAACTACATCGACAAAGAGGAACCAAAGGGGCCTTTATTCTCCTTTGCAAGGATCTGCCTTGAAGTAGATCTGGAAAAAGTCGTAAACATGTTTATGGACGGATGGGAGCACATGCAAAAAGTAGACTACAAACAGTTTCCTTTCAAATGCAAAAAATGTCACGAATACAGACATTTTGTCAAAAACTGCCCAAAAGTAGCCTAGGAAACTTCAGAATAAAAAACAGGATGAAGGATGGCAACGGGCCAAAAGAGGAAGAAAAATTCCCTCACCAGACCCATCACCAAGTGAACCGCAACCAACGACAAGCAAGGAGATGCATCAAGAAGGAAAGGAAACCTCGACCAACAACCAATTTCAGGTGCTGCATATGGAAGAGGGGGAGATCCCATCATTGGAAATCAGATCAGCAGAAGTAGAAGAAGAAGAGACTCCTAGAGCTGCAAGTTCTCTTCCCACGTCTCCAAGAATTGAAAGGACTGAAAAAACTCTTGAAGGATCCACAACACCACGGGGCTCCTGGGCAGATCTGGTAAAACACAGCAAAGTAGCAAAGTAGCAAAGCAAGGCTTCTCCTTAGACCAGTCACCTTCTCGCTTGCAGGAATCGCACAAGGCAACTATGCAATCAAACACTAGATGGGAGAAACTTGCAAAGATACCACAGAGAATAGGAAGTTGAAAGAGAACTAGAATTGGGAAGACAACGGAGCCTTGAAGAAACAAAACTTATGCAATACCCAAGAAACCTAGCAAGGACAAAAATGGATAGCAGATCTCGAGCAAGATCTCAATCGCTTAAGAAATGATGAAAGTCGTCTCTTAGAACTACAGGGGATTGGGAGGCTCAAGCAAAGTAGAAGCTATAAAAGAGATAATAAAAACAGAGTAGCCCGATATTCTGCTAATCCAAGAGACAAAAATGTCAGATGTGGATAAAATGGCGCTCTCACGATCCTAGAAAAATTGACATGGCAAAGCCATTAGCTCCAAAAAAGCTTCTGGGGGAATAGCTACCTTAATCTCAAACAAATTCTCAATAAATTCAACAAGGGAAAGCCATCACTGGATCCTCATCGAAATACAGGAAAAGGACAATTCAAACTCAATATACATCTGCAATTTATATGGGCCAACGCATCACAAAGACAATGCAGCCTTTTGGGAGGATCTTCTCAAGTTACACAAGGACCTGCGGGGAAAAAATCTAATTATAGCTAGGGATTTCAATTCCACCAAGTCGCAGATGGAGAAACGTGGTGGAACAAAGGTCAAGGATCCATTTGGCGAGAATTTGGAGAACCTACTTTCAGATCTGGATCTGTTGGACATTCCTCTAAAGAACGGGAAGTACACCTGGAGAAACAAAAGAACCAGAGTATGTCACATCGCAACAAGACTGGATAGATTTCTGGTAAGCTCTCTTTTCCTTCAAAAATATCTACTCCATGCCTCCTTTTCCCTCCCTTCGGCAGTTTCAGATCACAAGCCCAACGTCTTAACCTTAACCAAACCTGAAAACCTCGGCCCCATCCCCTTCCGCTTCAACTCGATCTGGCTGCAAGATGGAAACTCATAGATCTAATCAAAGATGTCTAGAATAAGCATTTTCATGGTTCAGCCAGATTTATATGAGAGTCAAAACTAAGAGGGGTGCGCTCTGCTATCAAAAATTGGAGAAATATTGGCTATAAGAATCCTAGTAATCTCAAAGCTAGGATTCAAAAAGATCTGGATGCTCTTCAATTATGCATGGAAACAAAAGAAGTGACTCACACGCTTCTAATCTAGAAAAAGGAACTAAACTTAAAAATCTTAAATGCCTCCAGGAAGGAGGAAGAGGAATTGCGAATTAAGTCCAGAAAATTATGGCTCAAAGGAGGTGACAGCAACACAGAGTACTTTGAGAGGCAAACCAAGGCTCGCCAGAAATACAATTTCATCAAAGGAATAAAAGAAAACGATGGTAATAATATAGTTGGGCAAGAGGAAATAAAAGAGCATGCCTTCACTCACTTCCGAGACCTTTATACGGATAGTGAGGAGACAGAACCGGAAGCTCAACCAGGCCTACTTCTGGGAATTCCATCGCTCATTGAAGACGCAGAGAACTCTCCAAACCAATCATGGAGCTTGAGATCAAAAATGCAATCTGATCTCTTCAGGGAGACAAAGCGCATGGGCCAGATGGATTCACCATAAACTTTTATAGGGTTTCTTGGGAAATTATAAAGAATATTTGAAAAAGAATGCTAAACTGGACCAAGAAAAAAGATAAGATTGGCGAGGCCACAAAATCATCATTCCTATCCTTAATTCCCAAAGAAAACAACCCTCTCACGCTGGACCGCTTCAGACCTTTTTCATTATGCAACACTTCATACAAGATCCTCTCCAAAATTCTGGTCAACAGAATGAAGAACAACATGGGGCATCTTATCTCAGACTCGCAAGGTGGTTTTATTGTCGGGCGCCAGATACTGGATAATATAATTTTAATCTAGGAAGCTATTCACTCCAGCATGGAAAGAAAACAGCAAAGCATGGCTATCAAACTGGACATGGCCAATGCATTCGACAAGGTAAATCACTTTTTCCTTTTTGAAATCATGGCCAAATCTAGCTTCTCCAGCAAGTTTTCCAAATGGGTCAAAGCCTACATCAGCTGCCCATGGATTGCACTGTTAGTTAACAGTAGACCGCCAAATTTTTCCAGGCAACCAAGGGCCTCCGTCAAGGTTGTCCTTTATCCCCCTTCCTTTACCTTCTAGTGGTTGAAACTTTGAGCAGGAAACTCAAACAAATACAAGAATCTGGTGAGCTAAAAGGCCTGAAGATAGCAAGAGGAGTCAGAGCTGCAAACCACGCTCAATTCGCAGACAACACCATCTTGCTAGGAGGGGCATCCACCATCATTGCAGAAAGATTCAAAGGTGACTTATCTGTGTTTCTTAGAGCCTCTGACAACAAAGTGAACTCTGCTAAAACCAAACTATATGGATGGAACTGGCCACCTGGAACCTTGGAAAATATAGGTAGGACACTTGGGTTTGAAGGAAAAGCAGATTGGAATTCCTTCAACTATCTCGGGATCTCAATCTTCAAAGGGAAGAAACGAGCCGCTAACTAGTAAGCGCTGGTCGATAAGATCAAAAACAAAATACCAGCATGGGGGACAAGATGGTTGAACACTACTGGTAAGTTAGTCTTAATCAAATCAATTATTTCTGCCTATCCAATTTATGCTTGCTCAATATCACTAGCTCCTAAAAAAAATATGAAAGACATCCCCAAATAAATCAAAAGGTTTTTATGGAAAGGTGGCAATCAAAACCAAAGGAAATTCCACCTTGTGAACTGGAACATAGTCTGCACTCCAAAAGTATGCGGTGGCACTGGGATAAGAGACTTGAGCAAAATGAACCTGGCTTTGGGAGCCAAAATACTCTGGAGAGTTGTCTCTGGAAAGAGAGCGTGGTGGAAGGAGATCCTACACAAAAAATATATGAGCAGTGACAGAAGAAGATGTGCAGACACCAACGATCAAGGGAAAAAAGGCACTCCAATTTGGGAGTTTTGCAAGAAGGCAGCCAATATTCTACAAGACCAGCTCTATTGGATCCCCAACAGTGGCAAGAAAATTAAGATCTGGATCGATAAAATAGGACCATCCTCCCCGGCCAACTTCAAGCAGAAATTCACAGAGTTGAAACGTTGGATGGATCAAGCCAACATAAACACCTTGTACGATCTCTCAAGCTGGTCAAGTAATGGAGGATGGGTGAGTTGGGTTGAATTGGAAGTGCCGAGACACCTGTGTGCATATCACAACTCCCTCCTCTCCCTTCTACATGGGTCGGCACCAGTACATTATAACTTGTCATATGAACGCGGATGGGGAAGCTCGGGCGCATATGAGGTAAAATTTGGGAACCATGTTGCAAATGAGGCCGCGGGAAGCAGCACGCAAGTCAAGAAATGGGCCCAGGTGTGGAGCAGCGATGGGTTGCCAAAGATTAAAAAAAATATTGGAGTTTGTCCCATCGAAAATTTATAACCGCCAAAAAACTCAGGAAAAGAGGAATCACAGGCCCTGTGAGATGTGTGCTTTGCAAAAAATCCAAAGAGTCCTTGGAGCATCTCTTCATTGAGTGCAAGTTCTCTAAGGAGGTTTGGCAGTGGGCCTTCGAAGACTTGAACTGGGATTTAACATTGCCGACAAACTGGAGTGATTTCTTTGATTGCTGGAAAGATTACTACCATGGATCCCTCTCTAAAAAACCAGACTTTTCCAAAGCTTGGGAAGCTCTCCCAAGATATATTTGTTGGAAACTATGGACAACAAGAAACACTAAAATTTTCGAAGGGAAAAAAACGGTCATGGAAAAGTTGTTGTCGCAAAAAAGGCACTTTGGGTGGAAGCTTTATCTAATAGGAAAATGGACAACATTAATAAGGAACCTTTGACAAATTCAGAAAAAGCTTGGTCTTCCGATTTCTTGGGGGACACTTCCTTTACCCACTGAACTCAACCAAGAAAAAACTCCAAACCTCAAAGTTGGCATGTTAGAATGAAGCTTGAATACTTCAATGTGTGGTGGAAGAATGTTCGATGCAACTCTTTATTCTTTGACGGCGCCTCAAAAGGCAACCCCGGGCTAGCAAGGGTGGGGTAAGTCATTTTTTACTCCAAAGGAAATAATATAAAAGAATACTCTTGGGGAATTGGAAAACAAACAAATAATTGTGTCAAATGGCTAGCCTTAATCAAAGGTCTAGAACTTGCAAGAAATATCGGCATTGAAGAGTTGGTGGTTTTCGGGGACTCGATGATGGTCGTCAGAGAAGCAAGGAACTTGATGAAGAAGTGCAAGAATCCAGTGACCAAGGCGCCTCACATCCTAAAATGCATGGTCAATGAATACAAAGCCATCAACTTCCTCCATCTGCTCAGAGCAAATAACCAGCATGTGAACATCATTGCAAATAAGGGTGTTGATCTAGACTGTGGAGTCTTAGTCTGCGATCAAAAGGATTACAAGAGGAACTAGATACCTTAACCGGTACAACATGTTTTTGTGCATATGTTTTGTTTTTGCGCTCTTTTACTTGGGCAGTTTGTCAAGAGATATAGTTGCCATAGATTAGGGAATGACCGTGAAAAATACAGGATGGTCAAGGATGAACAAGGAGTCATGGACATAGCTATCCTTTGGGAGCAGTCCGAACTCAGAGCTATGTAATTTTTTATCAATCTTTTTATAAAAAGCTACTCAACCGTTTTTGTTAAAAAAAATTAAAATAAATATTCCCACGTGTCTTCTCTGGTGTGTTTTAATTTGTTTTTTGCACTGGTGCATGTCAATGGTTTATATGCACTGAGAACTATGAAAGCTTATACGAACTAGTGTTTGTTTTGTGTTTAAGCGCATCGGTGCATTCGAGTTGTTTAAATGCACTAGATGATTTTGATAGTTTGTAAGCACTGGTGCGCTCAGATAAATGGATACACCGGTATGTTTAAAAATATTAAAAATTGTTCGGTGCATATGATGTAACATATTGCATCGGTGCATTTGTGTTGCACGTAAGGCCCAGTGTGTATACGCAAGCACAGGTGCAGCATTGAAATTAGGTTATTTTCAATGCTTGTTTTGTTTGAGTACATCGATGCAGATATTTTGCATTGTAGAGCACCGGTGTGTTTTGTTTTTGTTATGTAACACACCGATGCGCATAATTTAAACAAAGCGCACTGCTAAAACAACATCTGGTCATCAAGTTTTTTTTAGTTATAAAATATATCCATGATAACCTCCGTTAAAACATTATCTACCATTAGCAAAGGTGTTTTGACATTTTTTGTCAAACATGTAGCACTAAAAGCCTTTGCTATGACCTCCGCTACATGTTCTTTTCCTTATAGTAATGTTGTTTATATTTTGAACTCTATGCATTGATTTCAATGTCTATTACATTAATGTATGTCATTTACATTTTAATCTATGTGCACATATTTCAATGTCCATTACATTAATTATTACAATATGTTGTTTACATTTTGATCTTTGTACATAGATTTCAATGTCTAATACATTAATGGTTGTATGTTGTTTACATTTTGATCTTGATGCATTGATTTAGCGTCCATTGCATTAATGGCATTGTGTTTCTTACAAAAATTCATATGATCATTCGAGTTAATTAGTTTTAATTGTGGAAATTGGATTACATGGAAGCATTGATTTCAGTGTTTGTCACATTGATTTCAATGTTTCCTCTCTTTGACAAAGGGTTTCAATTATAGTCCATTTCAGTTGTTATGCATTGCTTTCAATTTTGCTACATTGATTTCAATGCTTCCTCTCTTTAATACAAGGTTTCAATGACAACCATGGTATATTATTCAAAGTTATCATGACATATCATAATGAACAAATGGATGATTTAAATGTCAAGGATCTAAGAAGAAAAACATGGAAATGTGTTAGAAACAATGAGAAAAGTGAGAAGAAATGACTAATGGAAAAAATGTTGATTAAAGAAAACAAAAACCGAACAATAAAGAAAATATCAACAAATAAAGTCAGAATAAATGACAAGAACAAAGAAGACAAATTTTTGGATGTAAAAGTGAACATCGACAAAGTCACAACAAATGACAACTGAACCACAACTAGAAGAGGGAAAACAAAATTATGAACGATACATATCATATCAATCAAAAACTCGGAACATGTGACAACTAAACAACAAGAACATAGAAAACAAAATTGAGAATGACAAAGTGCATATTGATGGAGAACAATATTCGGACAATACAACCATAGTACTAGATGTAGAACTTCAAGAATATGATAATCCTACAAAAAAAGGGTTAAAAGATATCTATCAAATGATGATATTCATCTCAAACACATGCATATACATATTGATGATCATCTGTCCTTGGAAAAAATATTGATGATCATCTGCAACTTTGATATGACTACTTGCAACTGAAACTATATTAGATCCATCTTAACTATGTATTTAATGTGCCAAGAGAGATCAAATCCATTGAGGTGCAAACCCTTCATCCACTTTTATACGGTCTGCGTCTCAAGAGATTTGATCCCTCATGACACATGGTAGATTCAAACTTAAAATGGATCTAGAATGATAATATTTTATTTCACATCATTTAATTATTTAAATTATAGAGTTAATTTAATATAAACATTTTTATAACTAAATAAAAATAATATTCAATAAAAAATATAACTAAATAAAATACAAATTTAATTCAATATACAAAGTTAATTCAATAGGGTACATGTAGAATCGTATGATAGGGTGATCGAAGTTGTGGAACTAGATTTTTAAAAGTGAGGTCACTATATAATTGACAACCAAATCCATAATATCAATATGTGTTAAACCCCAATATATATGGATCGCGAAGGGAACTTGTGAGTTGTATTTTACTAAAATAGAATGACAACAATATAACAGCAACAAAAGGCTAATTAAGTTGTTAATTAACAGCTCAAATGTTAGTTTTTTTAAATCCAAGGACATTTAAGTCCTTTGAAATTATGACCTCCAAGAAAGTTGTTATAGGATCTAGATAGACATGGCAACAATTTTGATTGAGCATAAAACCTCTGCCATAGTCATGGGTCAATTGTACAAGTTGTGAATTTTGCACCTTCAGATTCAGATTCAATACATGACTTCACTACTATGTGAATTAACATTTGAGAAAAAATAAATGGAAAATTTGGATAGGCATGGTAACAATCTTGGTTGAGCTTAGAAACCCATGTCATTACTGCTCCAAATTCAATACATAATTCCTCACTATGTGAATTCACATTTGAGAAATTTTAATGGTGATTGTGTGTTTCTCAAGTATAGAAGGTAGTGAACATTACATATTTTCATAAATTAAAGTTCTAATAATTTTAAAATTAATGGAGATTAAAGGTATAGTAAAGTGTGAAATTTTTTAATTTTTTTAAGTTTTAGAGAATAAAAAATATGTTTTTCTATGGTGTTGATTTATGAGATTATGGCAATATTTGTAATAATATTTTATAATTATAACCAGTATAGATCCATTTTAACTATGGCTTTACCAAGCGTCGAGGGGGATCAAGTTCTCTTGAAGTGCAAACATTTTTTAATTTACAAAAATGTCTAATAAGTATTCCTACTTGGAGGGAAATGGTCAACTTGCTTAAGTAATTTTAAAGTAGGGTAAATATCAATAAAAGAATGAAACAGTTTTTCAAAA
>LPNX010278442.1:114207-137766 GCA_001517045.1 Pseudotsuga menziesii | reverse complement strand
TGCTCTTGGAAGCCTTGGTCGACCAATAATAAAACTATTATTGAAGGTTGCTTTTTCCCTACAATTTTTCTTTTTACTACTCAAGTCAATTGAATTTTACTACTGAAATGGTAAGATTGTGAGTATTGCCCTAATATGGTTGTATAATTATATGAGTATAATATTTTTATTTTATTTTTACTTTTTATTATTATTTTTTTTATTGAGCCAACATGTGCCACGTGAGCGTTATAGACAAGACATACATCTAGCCCATTTAAGATGTAGAAAACGCCTCTAGGCGCAATAACTCAAATTGTGCAATAATAGTTTACCTTATTAAAGCTATATATATGTTTCCCTTATTACAACTATATATATTTCATTTATTAAAGCTATATATATGTTTCTTTTATTACAACTATATATATTTCATAAATGATATATTTAGTATATGTGATGAAAATAAGGCTATATATATGTTTCCCTATATATACTTCATTTATTAAAGCTATATATATGTTTCCTTTATTACAAAAATATATATTTCATAAATGATATGTTCAATATATGTGATAAAAAAATATATATTTTATAAATGATATGTTCAATATATGTGATGAAACCATTAGCTAAGTCATTTTAGGTAATCAAAATAAATTAACAAACTTAAGTTGTACCATAATAGTTTATCTTAAATATATGTTTCCCTTTTTACAACTATATATATAATTTATAAATGATATGTTCATTATATATCATAAAACCATTACATGAACATGAGTCGTTCATCTTAAGTAAGATACATTATATATTTTATGACTCATCTTAAGTAAGATACATCATATATTTTATGAAATATATATTTTATAAATGATATGTTCATTATATATGATAAAAACATTACATGAACATGAGTCGTTCATTTTAAGTAGGATACATTATATATTTTATGAAATAAGCCAATAAAGGTGACCAGTGACCACTAAACCCCAAACCCCAAGGAACCTCTCAAGGAACCTCTCAATCACAAATGTTGCAATGTTGTTTCACTATATATATAGTTAAATATATATCACTCATTATAAAGGAACCTCAAAATCACAAATGTTGCAATGTTGTTTCTATATATAGTTAGATATATATCACTCTAATCAATGTTGTTTTTATATATAGTTAGATATATATCACTCATTATAATTAGATATGTTGATTATATGTGATGAAATCATTACATGAGTCGTCTTTTATATATAGTTATAGTTAGTGAAACAATGATGACTCATGTAATAATTTCATTAGATATAATGAAATTAAATATAATGAAATTATCTAATTATCATATAATGAGACAATATATATCACTCATTATAATTAGATATGTTGATTATATGTGATGAATCATTACATGAGTCATCATGTAATAATTTCATTAGATATAATGAAATTATCTAATTATCATATAATGAGACGATATATATCACTCATTATAATTAGATATGTTGATTATATGTGATGAAATCATTACATGAGTCATCTTTTATATATAGTTATAGTTAGTGAAACAATGATGACTCATGTAATAATTTCATTAGATATAATGAAATTATCTAATTATCATATAATGAACATATATAGTTGTGACTTAAACTATTACAAGTACATATATGTTTCCCTTGTTACAACTATATATATATTTCACTCATATGTTCATTATATGTGATGAAACCATTACATGAGTCATTTTAGGTAGTGTACATTATATATTTTATGAAATAAACCAACAAAGGTGAGTGTTATTATGTCATGGAACCCTAAGGAACTTCCCACTCCAACATATCCCATCACATTGATGTTGCAATGTGCCTGAACCTTTAGGGTGCATTGTATTTCAACATAATCCCACCGCGATGATCATTGCAATGCAGCATAACTATTAGGGAACATCAAAAAATTGACAAAACTTTTGATGATCATCACAAACCAACTTAGCCATTCAAGAATGAAACAATTCACATAAGTTGACCAAGATGAATATCATATAACATCATAACCATTTATGAACATCAAAATTCAATATAAACCATGAGAAACATTGCAATGCGACACCAAATTTGATGAATGTTGCAATCTAACATAACCATTGAGAAACATAAGTCCACCAAGATGAGCATTGCAATGCAAAGGAATGCAACAATTCACAGAAGTTGACCAAGATGAATATCATATAACATCATAACCATTTATGAACATCAAAATTCAACATAAACCATGAGAAACATTGCAATGCGACACCACGTTTGATGAATGTTGCAATGCGACATAACCATCAAGAAACATATTTCTTTGACATAAGTCCACCAAGATGAGTATTGCAATGCAACAAAACCATTAAGAAACATTGCAATCCAAGAAAATCCTTGAGGAATGTCAAATGTGACATTATCTTTTATGGGCATCACAATGCAACATAACCATTGAGTAAATAAAAATTTGACATAAGTCAACCAAGGTGTACATCAAAATGCACCATATCCATAATCAAACATTGTAAATCATACTAAACATGGCCACCATTCCTAAGTAAGTCCACCAAGTTCAACATCGTAATTTGACATAACCAGTAAGAACATCATAAATTTGCCATTACCATTGATGAATATCAGAATACAACATAACTCTTGATGAAATGTCACAATTTAACATATCCATCAAGAGATGTATCAATCACAATAAGTCAACCAATATTGATATCACATTAAATCATAACCATTCAGGAACGTCATTATGGCACATTACCCTTCTAACTGTTAACCTCAAATAATTATTTATAATGTTACTAATCTTAACGTAAGTAATTGTGTATGACGCTACTAATCTTAATATCCATTATTAAGATTATGTATAATGTTACTAATCTTAACCTAAGTAATTGTGTATGATGTCACTAACCTTAATATCCATTATTTTTCAAATTGTTTCCTGAAACAAATTTTAAACACATGCTATGCTTCAAAATATATATTTAAATGATTTCAAAAAGTTGTAACTTGTTTTATTTTATTTTTCTCATTTTATATCTATTAAATTAGGTTCTAACCAATTGAACCGCTAAGCAACAACAATTGTAGCATTAATATTATTTGAAGGTGCGACTAAGTCCACATGAGGGATTTTAAATTCCCCAAAGAGAAAGAGAAAGAGCGCTTGATCAATTATTAAATCCAAACGAAAATATCCAATTAATAATAGCAACAATGTCCATTATAATGTAGGCATATCGTGGATTCTCAGTTCTTATGGCCCCGATTGGGTGTCACTACCAACCATTATGATTAAGTGTGCACCTTATTCTTGGGATTGGAATAGGTTAAAAATCTTGGATTGCAACAGATCATGATCGTCGAAGAATGTCATGAAACAGATGAAAGATCATGATCGTCGAAGAATGTCATGAAACAGATGAAAAAACAAGATAAAAAGGCAGGCAAGATTCCAAGTAGGATATACAATAGAATCCCCGGGAACATTCAAGATAAGAAGGCAGGCAAGATTCAAAGTAGGATATACAATAGATTCCCCGGGAACCTTCTAAGTGCAGAAGTAAAATACTTGCATATCAGGAGACACGGTAATAACTTCACAAATCAATCCAAATGAGGTCATCAAGCTCAACAAAGGAGTGCTGGATAATAATGGTCCTCCATAGCGTCAATGGTGCCATGAATTTATGGAAACAAAAATGATTATGAATTGCCAAAAGAAAATGTTTATACTAAATATTGGAGCCTCTCAACACATGGCCTGGCCTCCAGATGGATGTCAAGTACCATGCATCTAAAAGCCAAGTCTCATCACATTCAAGCAAGTAAACACCCTCTCCCCCATTTGCCTTCTGCGTTGCAATCAGTTCCTTATTCATACTTGCAGACAAGTTTGATGTTACGACTCTCTTCTCTTCTCTGTTATAGCTCTCAATGTTGTGGAGCGGGACATGTGTGTGCAGCTGATAAGAGAGAGGCGGGCATTCCAAGTAAGGTCTGTGGTTGGCTGTGTTTGTCAAGCAGTGGAATTTGTATATATATCCCAAACTGCTGGTCTTGATTGGCTTGGAGGGAGCAGGTTATACTGCTCACCTTATCCTGGTAGATTGATTTGCTTCTTTTGGGCATGGGAGGGTGTAGTGCTTTCCACTTGAAGGAGTCTGGGACCAAAATAACCAAAACTCTTAAATTGTGACTCGGGTGTGAGTATGGCCTGGCATGGAGGGAAGCAGGTTATACTGCTCAGCTTCCCCTTGTAGATTGATTTGCTTCTCTTGGGCATGGGAGGCTTTAATGCTTTTCACTTGAAGGAGTCTGGGACATAACTGGCCAAACTCTTGAATTGTGACCTGGGTGTGAGTATGGCCCCGAGCAAAATCAGAGATATCAAGCAAAATTTGAGGAGGTTGAAATCCCAGGTGGAGAGAATGGAGCAATACACGATCAATGCACATATTGAACTACAAGATCAGAAACATGACAAAAGCTTGAGACGAAAGTTGGCAAATGGGGAGAAAAGATTGAGAAGTTAATCAGTGAAACTGAATTGCATTTCAACCTGATTTTGGATTGTAGTGCTTTCCACTTGAAGGGGTCTGGGACCGAAATGGCCAAACTCTTGAACTGTGACTCGGGTGCAAGTATGGCCCCGAGTGAAATTAGAGATATTACACACATATTAGGAGGTTTGAATCCTAGGTGGAGGGAATGGAGCAGTGCATTGATTGTATTATTGCACATATTGAACTTTACAAGATCAGAAACATGACAAGCTTGAGACCAAAGTTGAGAAACGGGGAAAAAAGATTGAGAAGCTAATCCTTGAAACTGAATTGCATTTCAACTTGATTTTGGACGTTACAAAAGGGAACCAGTCTCGTGTTTGGCATTTCACAGACTCAAAGGACCTCGAAGAAGAAACAGCTCTGCAGAGAGCTCTGATGAGATATGAAGGCCCAAGTTCCCCACCTCGCAAACAATCCATGGAGGATTAGCCAATGTGGCCATATCTTTACATGATTATGTTAGGCTTGTATTCCCAATGCTTCGTTCTATTAGGGGCATATATTACACAGCATAGTTATTTAATCTTTCTGAAAACTCTATTTACAGTATGCACTTGTATGGCTGATAGAAATTTTGAAGAATCTGTCAAACTCTGAACATAGAAATTAAGAAGAAGCTGACAATCTCTGAACAGATTTTGTATTGGAATTCTAGGTAAATCTTGGGCGGTTTAGATTTATCCTCAGCTATTTTATATAAAATATATTACCCACTTTTGTTTAATAAAAAGGGTAGGCAAAGCGTTACCATTCCATGATATAGATATCATAAGGTGGTAGTAATAGTTTGTAATTTCGAACACCAAATCTTTTGATAAAATAAACATGTATCGTCTTTCCTAAAAATTCTTTCTGATATAATTTATAGATTCAAATAATAGCAGTTCCAACCTCTTGAAAATGTATTCCAATTGGATAGTGGTTTCGGAGTAAATTGCATTTCAATTATTAAAGTCGATATTTTAATTTTAAACTGAACTAATGCGATCCATCTTCAATACATCAAGTTAAAATGGAGAAATACAATCCAACAATTAATAAGATGGATCTTCAATACATAGAGTTAAAATGGAGATCACCGGATGTGGGTGTTTCGAGGAGGAACGTGGCGGGAAGCGGGACTCTTAATTAAATGCCACCCGCAGCAGATCTCACCGCCTCCCAGGTATTTACGCAGCCCTCCCCCTGGCGAAAGCATTGCAGCTTGGAAGGCACTCTACCCTGTACTATCGGTCACCTCGCACAGGCTTTGGCTTTGATGGCTCTCTCCACGCAGCACAGGAATTTAATGGCCGCCAACACTTGGATCAGCTACCTAGTCACCCTGCTTGATGGCCTTGCACAGACCTGCTTCGGCAGCAGATTATATTCCGCATCCTTTCCGGCTGCTCCATTGCATTCTGGAATTCCAGCTCTCAGGCTAAACAGAGAGAAACAGCAAGCAACTAATTCCCTCGCCGACAATGCCGCACAGACTCCGTGTAATGCCTCGCCTGGCCTCCAAATGGATGTTAAGTACCATGCATCTAAAAGCCAAGTCTCATCACATTCAAGCAAGTGAACCCCCTCTCCCCCATTTGCCTTCAGTGTTGGAAGTCAGTTCCTTATTCATACTCATAGACAAGTTTGATGTTACGACTCTCTTCTCTTCTCTGCTATAGCTCTCAACGTTGTGGAGCGGGGCATGTGTGCCACTGTTAAAAGAGACAGAGCTCTAGCAGACCAGTTCAAGTCAATGTGCTTTGCGGGCATTACAAATAAGGTCTCTGTGGTTGGCTGTATTTGTCAAGCAGCAGAAATTTGAAGATATCCCGAACTGCTGGTCTTGATTGGCTTCGAGGGAAGCAGGTCATACTGCCTCAACACATGGCCTGGCCTCCAAATGGATGTTAAGTACCATGCATCTAAAAGTCAAGTCTCATCACATTCAAGCAAGTGATCACCCTATCCCCCATTTGCCTTCAGCATTTGCAGTCAGTTCCTTATTCATACTTGCAAACAAGTTTGATGTTACAACTCTCTTCTCTTCTCTGTTATAGCTCTCAATGTTGTGGAGCAGGGCATGTGTGCCGCTGTTAAGAGAGACAGAGCTCTAGTGGACCAGTTCAAGTCCATGTGCTTTGAAGGCATTTCATGTAAGGTCTCTGTGGTTGGCTGTGTTTGTCAAGCAGTGGAAATTTGTAGATATCCCCAACTGCTGGTCTTGATTGGCTTGGAGGGAAGAGGGTTACACTGCTCACCTTTCCCTGGTAGATTGATTTGTTTCTTTTGGGCATGGGAGGGTGTAGTGCTTTCCACTTGAAGGAGTCTGGGACCGTAATGACCAAATTCTTGAATTGTGACTCAGGTGTATGGCTTGGCATGGAGGGAAGTAGGTTATACTGCTCACCTTCCCCTGGTAGATTGATTTGCTTCTTTTGAGCATGGGAGGGTGTAATGCTTTGCACTTGAAGGAGTCTGGGACAGAAATGGCCAAACTCTTGAATTGTGACTTGGGTGTACAGCCCCAAGCGAAATCAGAGATATCAAGCAAATTTTGAGAAAGTCGAAATCCCAGGTGGAGGGAATGGAGCAGTGCACAATCAATGCACGTATTGAACTACACAATCAGAAACATGACAAAAGCTTGAGACCAAAGTTGGCAAATGGTGTAACACCCCGGTTTTGACCCCGTTTGCATTAAAAATACATATGATATATATATTGTAATTAATCGTGGTGTAGAGCTAAAGGCAAAAGCCCCATCATCGATTTAACGTTTTATGTTCCGGCGATTAAAATCAGTGCCGATGGTATTTCATGCTAGCCGGCACATTATAATTTTGGCATCATGTAAATATGCAATTTAATTAAAAACCCCAACCAGCTATGTCAATGCAACCATAATGAAAAGGGCATGATATTCCTAAGGATAAGGAGGGGAAAATATTTGACCTTTGAGGCCAATGGGGAAAAGCCAAATGTCAAAGAGAAAACCCATGAAACAATCAACTACCTTTCTTGTCTCATTCACCCAATCATTTAATTCTTCCAAAAATGGTTGAGTTAGTTAATGCATGGGGATGGGAAAGAGTATGGCAGTCAGAAATTTGAATTGAAGAAGTCGTCAGATTTTGGAAAACGTTTTTCTTACTTGTGGGGCAAGTAAATGCTTGGGAAGGCATGCCCAAGCCATTACTCACCCATTACTTCCATTTTTCTCACCCATTCTCCTTCACGTGGGCTTTCTGCATGCAGCTGAAGCTTCCTAGGTGTTCATCCTTCACATTGGAGTCATTTTCCTCATATTTGCATGCCCAGAAATTCGTTTTGGTATTGTTCAGTAAGTGGGCAAGAAAGATTTATGTTTTCCTGTGTTTTCATTGATTTTCCAATGGCTGGGAATCGTTTTTACCTTGCTAAATGGCCAAGAAGCTAGATTCACGTTTTCGGGTTTCATAACAATCGTTTTGGGCTCCCGTATTGCCATAGACGCCTTCAGAAATCAAAAACACGATTTGGGTTTTTGCAGAGGCCGATTTTGACCCTAGGAAGCCATTAAACGATTGTTGAAATCGTATTTCCTTTCCTTGGTGTTTTCCTCCATCGGCAAATCCGTTTTTGGATTCCCCGACGTTTTTTGTTGTTTTTCCCCACCGTTTTCCAAGCTGAAAATTGTTTGGTGTTGCCCAGCGATTTAGAGGAGAGACCATGTTCTCTTGGTTGTGTTTGAATTCGTTTTTTGGCCACGTTAGGGCCAAAACGTCCCTGGGAAATCGAATTGTTGTTAGGGGTTGTTCTTACCCTCCTTGGCAATTCATTTTGTTGCCTAACTGTTTTCCTCAACCCAAAAAGTGTGTATATTGTTGTGTATGCAATTGGTCTTTGGACTGTGTAGGAGTGGAAAGGAGTCTGCTTGACAAACCTAGTGTTTTGCAGGAGCCTCATAGACAGAGCTAGAGGGATGGCTCTCTTCTTCACACCCCCCTGAATAGCACTAGAAGAGTAGTCATGGCTTGAGGCACTGCAGCAAAGAAGGGAATGATTCCTTGTGTTGGGTGTGTGTGGATGTCTTAGCAGTCAAGCTAGTTCTGGTGTAGGCATCCTTAGCTCTTCGATGAGCCCACTACCTTAGCAGACGGTGCTTCCATCTCCTGATAACCCGATAAACCCAACTTGTTGGCTTGGTTATCTGTTGTTGTGTACTCTTGGCCTGATA
The DNA here is from genome assembly GCA_001517045.1 of Pseudotsuga menziesii. Taxonomy (NCBI): domain Eukaryota; kingdom Viridiplantae; phylum Streptophyta; class Pinopsida; order Pinales; family Pinaceae; genus Pseudotsuga; species Pseudotsuga menziesii. The sequence continues at coordinate 128,980 of LPNX010278442.1, read as the reverse complement.
AACCCAACCATGTTGGCTTGGTTGAGTCTTGACATATCTTTGGCTATGTGTGAGCCTGCTTAGTTTCCTTTCCCTGGGGGATCATGCCCAGCTTGGGGGTGGCAGTGTTGCTGAGATATTAGAGAGCACACTGGCCTATGGAACGTTGCAGCGACATAACTGATTGCGGGAAGCTTCATTCGAAGATAAGTATTCTTGTGTAATTACCCATGCAACTGTATTGTTTATGTGAATTATGAAGAACATGTTAAAATGTGTTGAATGCTTGAATTAAATGTAATTTGCTTCCGCTGAATGATAAATAATTATGCATTTATGCATGTTCTAGTTCAAAGCATTCCAAGTTTTATTATGTGTATGTTCATGGGGCTAGTTGCCCAGAGTGATAGCAGCAATAGTCGCGTCCTCTCTCCGGTAGAGGGGCAAGAACATGACAAATGGGGAGAAAAAGATTGAGAAGTTAATCCGTGAAACTGAATTGCATTTCAACCTGATTTTGGATTTGTAGTGCTTTCCACTTGAAGGGGTCTGGGACCGAAATGGCCAAACTCTTTCACTGTGACTCGGATGTGAGTATGGCCCCAAGTGAAATTAGAGATATCAAGCAGATTTTGAGTAGGTTCGAGTCCTAGATGGAGGGAATGGAGCAGTGCATTGATTGTATTATTGCACATATTGAACTTTCAAGATCAGATGACAAGCTTGAGACCAAAGTTTAGAAACGGGGAGAAAAGATTGAGAAGCTAATCCTTGAAACTGAATTGCATTTCAACCTGATTTTGGACATTAGAAAAGGGAACCAGTCTCGTGTTTGGCATTTCACAAACTCAAAGGACCTCGAAGAAGAAACAGTTCCACAGAGAGCTCTGATAAGATATGAAGGCCCAAGTTCCCCACCTCGCAAACAATCCAAGGAGGATTTAGCCAGTGTGCCCATATCTTTACATGATTATGTTAGACTTGTATTCCCAATGCATCGTTCTATTAGGGGCATATATTATGCGGCATAGTTGTTTAATCTTTCTGAAAACTCTATTTACAGTATGCACTTGTATGGCTGATAGAAATTTTGAGGAATCTGTCAAACTCTGAACATAGACATTTTGAAGAATCTATCAAATTCTGAACATAGAAATTTTGAAAAAGCTAACAATCTCTGAAGAGATTTTGTATTGGAATTCTATGTAAATCTTGGGCTGCCTAGATTTATCCTCAGCTATTTTATATAAAATATATTACCCACTTTTGTTTAATAAAAAGGGTAGGCACACTGTTACCATTCCATGATATAGATATCGTAAGGTGGCAGTAATAGTTCGTAATTTCAAACACCAAATCTTTTGATAAAATAAACATGTATAGTCTTTCCTACAAATTCTTTCTAATATAATTTATGGATTCAAATACTATCAGTTCCAACCTTTTGAAAATGTATTCAATTGGAGAATGGTTCTTGCAGTAAATTGCACTTCAATTATTAAAGTACATATTTTAAACTGAACTAATGCGATTCATCTTCAATATGTCAAGTTAAAATGGAGAAATACAATCCAACAATTAGTAAGATGCATCTTCAATACATAAAGTTAAAATGGAGATCCAGATGCAGGTGTTTCAAGGAGCGTGGCAGGAGGTGGGAATCTTCATTTAATGCCACCCACAGTAGATGTCACAGCCTCCTGGGTAATTCCGCAGCCCTTCCCCCAGCGAAGGTGTTCGAGCTTGGAAGGCACTCTACCCTGTACTATCGGTCACCTCGCACAGGATTTGGCTTTGATGGCTCTTTCCACGCAGCACAGGAATTTAATGGCCATTGACGCTCAGATCAGATACCTGGTCACCGTGCTTGATGGCCTCACACGGACCTGGCTCAGGCAGCAAATTATATTCTGCACCCTTTCCGACCACTCCATTGCATTCTGAATTTCCAGCTCTCAGGCTAAACAGAAAGCAAGTAATTCACTCAATGACAATGCCGCTCAGACTCCATGCAACACCTCGCAGGGGCAGCAGCTCCAGGAGAGCAACAGGCCGAGCAACGCTGAGTCGTTCCATTTCAGCTGGATACAGAGCCCATGTCCCCCTAAGTGAGCACAGAGCAGTTGATGAATGGGAAACAGAGGCCATTGCTCATCACCACACAATGCAACCCCTACGACAGGAGGCTTTTCCACTACTGGCTTTCTAAAATCTTCTGTGTTTTTTTTTCTTTTTGGTTAGCTTTGTTAGTATGCCGAATAGCTCTGATAGTTTTGACAGGAGAAACTTGGTTTCCCTCATAAAGGGCAAATTCTGGACAGATGTCACAATTTTTTGTTGCTGCCCTGACATTAAGGATACACGTGTCTCAAACACTATGTATGTAGTTTTTTGTACTATAATATAATTTTCTGCTACTTACATAAAAATAATTAAAAAGGAGAAATACAATCAAACAATTAAAAGCAAAAAAATATTATTAAACTTGAAAATACATATGTAGAGAGAGTTGAAAATGTTTCAAAGACGACAACTATTTATTAAAAATAAAAATTTAGAAATCTTTTATTCCTTCATATCACTGTTATTTCTTCTTAAATTCGATCATATTATTAATCTATTAAATACTAACATCATTATTTTACTATATGGGTGAATGGGATGTTATTATTCCTATATATCGGTGAGGTATAACTCCTGTTTACCTTCAACNTCATATTATTAATCTATTAAATACTAACATCATTATTTTACTATATGGGTGAATGGGATGTTATTATTCCTATATATCGGTGAGGTATAACTCCTGTTTCCCTTCAACCCGCCATTTCAATGACGGTTGAGAGTATATTACTTGATCTTGATAGCTTAGCTGCTAAACCCCTCTTTGAATAAAGGTCGATTTTTAACAATAACTTTGGTGTTTTCTCCATTCGATCTTGACAGCTAAACCCCTATTTGAATAACGGTGGAGTTTTAACAATAACCTTAGTGTTCTCTCCAATCGATGTTGACAGCTAAAGACCTATTTGAATAAAGATCGATTTTTTACGATAACCTTGGTATTTGCTCCAATCGATCTTGACAGATAAACCCCTATTTGAATAAAGGTTGATTTTTAACGATAACCTTGGTGTTTTCTCCAAGCAAATGCAATTCTTCATTTTGTACGAATGCTCTGAAATGGCTCAGTCAAGGCCAACAATTTGACAGGCTCGTCATGAAGAATGTTAAAGATATGTTGTCTAATTCTGACAGATGCTTCAGCAATGTAGGATATGCCACGCAAGCAAGAAATTCTGTAGCCCCTTTACGCTGACATGGTCAATATGATCTCACAGGTTTTTACATCTTTAGGTGAGTTTTGATTCTTGAACGAGGATTGTCTTGATTTTCTTAAAGAATCCTAAAGTCAGAAAATCCTTTAATAGTCCTAACAACTCACAAGGCTCTTCTGGCACTAAGCAAAATATTTCAGACTTAAAAATGCTTTTCTGGCACAGAAAACATTTCAAACTAAATCAATTTATTATAAAAGGATCAGAATAAGTAAATTAAAAAGAGGAAGAATAATTTTTACAAAGGTATTTAACATAGAATTCAATTGTCCAACTTCTGCTGATGAAGTTGTATTAATTTAGCAAGCAAAGGGAAATGAGTAAATGACCTTTGTTCAAGTATTGTTGTGGCTATATAAATCTCCAACTAATCACGCAACAATGGTTGTTCTGCTCTCATCTAGCCAAAATAAAAATAAAAAGCACAATGCCATTCCTAACATCATACTGCTTGGAGTCAGTACAATATGCATCCCTGTAATCAATATTATACAAAATGGCGCGTCCCTATAATTATAAAGCCAAGACAGGTGGTTGTCCAAATGTGGGCTTTGCTTCCTCAACACAAGGTAAGAGCCCTAGATACCAAGGTGGTTTGCTAAAGTCATTAATTATTGCTCAATGTAAATTGAAAGAAGCCATCAAGATTATTAAACATCCTGATAATTCAAACAGGGATGGTGTCTAGTAGCAATTTGAATTCGTTATTCCAGCAACGATGGATTGATTATAATAATAATGCCATAGGATAGGGGCAACACAATTTACACTACTACAATAAAAGCATTAAACAAAAATCAACATTTCTCTCAAATCAACTTTTTGGTCTTGAAGATAAACCGTGCTACAGATTTGCAACATTCACTGTGATATCCAGTTTGATAGTATCCTACATGCTGGTTCTCGTGAAAATCTAATGGAGGACTCTAGCCATCTATTCAAACTCCTGCCCAATCATGTTTATACCCTTGTTTTGACCTTTGAAAACAATTATTTCTTGCAAATCCAGCCTTGGATTACAAAAGATATATTATTTGTAAACAAAACCCCCAAAACACGATGGTGCAATGAATGCTCTCTGTTTTAAAATATGAGATAAGGAGTAGGCTATCTCACAGTAGCAGACATGCAAATAGAAGGATATTTACTTGATAAGGAAAGTGTGCAGGACTTCAGTTGTTTTGGTAAAACAGACAATAGATGAGCAGAAATTAGCCTACTCCATTATTCACTTTTATAGCTTCTTCAGTAGGGCCATTACCAAAACTAAAATTCTCTAATGGGGCTCTAAAAGGTCACCATCATGGGAAAAAAATTAAAAAGAACGGAGTTCAATATTACAACGATGGAATCTTGGTATCTTTTATTATTGTCCTGTTTGGAAATAAACAATAACTATAAAGTTATATAAAACAAAAAAATTTAATAATGAGTTGTATCAAACAAAAAAATAACCATCACATATGCTATTTAGTCAATCCTGTAAAAATCCAGTTATATCATTTCACTGCGAATAAAAATCGTCCATGCCTAAAACTGTTAACAGAATAATCATACCCTGCCAGCTATTGAGCCAGTTCACTAAACATCTTAATCCCTTTTAAACACCATCTAAAAATAAGTTACACGTATGCCTGCAAATAACAAACATAGTCCATTCCCCAGACATACCTAACAATGTAAGGTAAACAGCCTATAAATTATAATACAGCACAAAATTATGCTCCTGCAATTTCAAAAAGGAAAATGCATTACAGATGTAAGAACATTAAACCTGGTAATATTGTTTAAGGCTACCTTTATCTAAAACCAAGACAACCAGTCAATACCATTTAATCAGTAATAGAAGCAAAGGAATAATACCATTTGATCAGCGATAGAAGAGAAGGAACAAGAAATTTTCAGCAACAATTAAAATGAATCACTAATATCTATACATCTCGCTTCAACATTAGCAATTAAAAGAAAATATCTTCTACAATTATTTTCACCAAAATTTATGTTGCACAAAATTGTAATTGGATAAATCAAGTCAAAACACTCTTTGCAACTAAATATATAAAAGAGACTTAAAATGCCGATCAAAACATATATCATGAATCTACAAACATTTTTAACTTTTCTTGCCTCGTAGCTCTCAAAAACATCTGTCTAGAAGTTAAAGCTTCTACATTAATAAAACATGCAGTGAAAATCTGTCAAAATATAGCATAGCTTTTAAAATTCTTTTGAAGCAAACTACTTAATGCCTAGATCTCGAAGCTGCACGACCAGCTTCTTCCTGGGTTGACGGGAAAAGTTCTACATATCTGGTGCCGATAGTCATTTTGTCTTTGCTCATAGCATCCTTTGAATCGGCGGCACTTAAAAATTCCACAAAGGCTTCGCCTGTGGCTCTCCCATCAGAATGCGTTACGATATGTACACTTTTCTCTTTCAATTCATAATCCTTAAAAAATTCAACTATGTCCCTTTTCGACACAGAGAAAGGAAGTCCTCTGAGCTTCAGAAAGCCAGTATGCTCCATATGATCCTTCTCTGAAGAACCCTTTGAGTAGCTAGACGGTGGAGCAGCATCGTCCCCCGCTTTGGGTTCATTCACTTGGGCCGCAACAGCATTATAGTAGTCCTGCTTTTTGCAGCGAAAGACTTCAATGTACCTGCGCCCCATATTCTGTCTATCCCGTTGCAGAGCAAAATCAACTTGCATCGCATTGCGGAAAAGAACAAAGCCCTCACCAGAGAAACGACCCTGCTTATGCACTAACAAAGCATCCACAACATCCAATCCCGCAAAGAACTCACAAATGTCGCTCTCGCTGCAATTGAAGGGAAGACCCCGCAGACGAACCACCGGAAAAACTCGAGGCTGGCCGGAAAGATAAGGCATCGCCATGCCCGTGCCAAGACCACTGTAGGGACCAAACCCGCTCGGACCTGAGAAGTAAGGATCCGGGTCTATCATCCGTTGTCTCTTTGAGCTGACCTCGTACCCTTCCGACAAACCCCCGCCTCCCAACATAGCCCTTCAATGATGGGACAACATCCCAACAAACACAAACAACCCCCCACACTCAGCCCGTCAATAAACCAAAAACCCAAACCCACCCTACAATTTTCATATTCTACCCTATACACCATCTTTACTGCCTTTACTATTAAATGCACAAAAAACAATTCCATTCTGAATACCACAAATCAAAAACCCAACATACCCAAAATTATGACAACACAAAAAATGCAAATGCAGCGGCAAATGGATGCACAAATAGAGGATGAATCATGAGATGCTACACCATTACAGCTTCACTACTTTCTTTCAGAAAAAAATCTACCTATGGTTGCCAAACCCTAGAGCTACCAAAGCATCATACTCTAATTTATTTTAACATTATATCTGTATGTGTATAGTAGTTAAGGACTTTACTACTTACCCTCTGGAAAACATGTTTTCCAAGCGCTGCCCAGATGATTGATTTGATTGATTTCCCTTCCCCCCGCCCGCTTGATTTCCCTTTCCCCCGCCCGCTACTCGGCCCAAACTAACGAACAATATGATGAAATCTCCCAAATTTGCTCAGAAATAAAAGAGAGGCTCGCTTCTTCAACTTCGATCAGATACAAAACTTTGAGTTCGTGTTAAAACTAACAGCGGAAGTCTGAATTTATTTCCTCTCTTAACTTCGTTCGGAGCGCCGACCTGCATCCAAACCCTCAATCATACCCTAACCCCAGCATCGTTGTTTTCTCTAATGATAATTTGTCTGAACAGAAAATAGGGTCAAAGAGGTTTTTAAGGAGGTGGAAGTTTAAAAAGAGAAACCACCTCCTATTTTTTCCGGTGTGTGTGGATCGAAACCCGATGTGGTTTTGGGATTTTTAGGTATAGAAGGAAGTTAAAGGGACATGGAAGCAAACAATAGGAAAATGAAGAGTATAAAATGGTTGGTTAAACCATTTTGTCTATGGGATGTTTAGTAACGCATGAGGTTTTATTTTTAAGTTCAAATGTTTTTTTTTAATTGGATAGAGAGACACTTTCCCCACCTAAGTTTTCTTTATTTTGTTTTCTATTTTTTTCCTTTTTTTCACATTGAAAAAAATTGCAGCTTGTTATTTCAAAGAATCAAAGTTACAATAAGCTTTACATTTTTTATGAGAGGAAACCTTTGTCCAACATGAACCCAACCAGGACAAAAAGCATAAGGGGGAAACATCATCCTGTAATTGATCACATACAGTTATTTAACTTCTATTACATGAAATGTCTTCAAATAGATCAAAGATCCAATCCTGGATCGTTCTAAAATACCAAAAAATATCAATACTACAGGACTAAAGACCAAAATTCCTACAAGTCTTAACACTGAAAATGACCATCAAGAAACACTATAAAAACCTGAATCCATAACTAGACCATCTCTAGATTCCTCATAGAATGACCAACCATCCATGTTGTCTACAGCTTTTTTTGACAAACCATCTGTAACATCATTGAACTCGTGGTAAATGTGTTGAAAAGTAATTTGAGAAAATTCTATAATTAGCATCATCACTATGTCCATCCAGTGCTCCAAAAACAAAGACTGTAAAGAAGAATCTCCTTCGACCCAATCTATAACAGTTTTGGAATCACCACCCATCTAAATGGCAAAAATGCCACACGTTCTACAAAACCATAGTAGACCCCAAAGGGCAAGGAGTTATGCCCACATTTGTGTTCAACAACCAGCTCCCATCCAAAGTTTAATCACATGATTCCATTTAATATGAACTAGCATTCTTGTTTCACACAATCCATGTTGCTCTGCCCCATCAGAAAAAACAATGGACTGATTGTCATCAAAGAAGGGTCTAGTTATCTTTCTGGTAGCCTTAACACTTTGACCCTTACAAAATTCTGAGAAATAAGCAGCAACTTTTGAACACACATGAACTGCAGAAGGTTTAATACCCTTGAAAATGGCTCTATTTCGAGTTTTCTGTATCTCCCAAATAGTAAACATAGGCAATTCCTTGAATTTTGCATACTTCTTTAACCAAATGAACATGTTATCCTCAAAGGTGGAACACTCCCATGAATCACGAAATTGAAAAGTCCTATCAAGTTTTGAACAAACTGCCTTAAAGAAAGTAGAGTCGCCAAAAAGATGAGTGAATGATTCCAAATCCCTCTTGCATAAAACACACAACCCTGACCCCCTAAAACCCCTTTTATGAAGATTATCCCACAATAAAAGCTCATTGTGAAAACACAGCCAGACAAAACATTTAATTTTTAAAGGGGTATTCCACTGCCACAGAGCCTTTGTCCACCATCTTGGAGTAGCACCAAAACCATCCTCCATATGACATTGTAAGCCAATTTTGCACTAACAGGCCCACTCCTTTTATTTTTATTCCAAACCAATATGTCATCCTAATTGGATAGAACAATACCAGCACAATGGAGGGTGGTCACAAATATGTCCCATTCCTCAGTGTATTTACCATCCATATTTGAATTCCCTCGGTGAAAGCCAATAAGAGACCCCTGATCTCTTTTAACCTCTCAAAGAACCATTAAAATTTTCTTGTGCACTCCTGCAATTAAACCATTTGACAGTTTATAATCGTCATTTGAGCCGATGAAAGGATTGATTCCAAGAAAAATATGAGTACCCTGACCCACATAGCAACATAGAGCATGATTAATAATTGGATAAACCTCAAAAAACTCCTCCAAATAACTGGGGCATTGTAACATGTCTTCGCAGGTTTTCGAATCCATTGTATTAATGAATAAGTCTTATGATATTTGATGTTGACAATCTTACCCCATAACCCTTTATCAAAAAAAGATTGCCACATACTCTTAACACAAAGTGCTATGTTGAACCAACCCATATTTTGTATACCCTATCCTTCCAAATATTTGGGCCTGGCAATGCTTTCCCATGAAGCAAGGAGATATTTTGAAATATTCAGCCTACCAACCCACATGAAGTGAAAAAAAATCTTATAATAGTAGTTACAACTGCATCCAGGATGATAGTGAGAGAGAATCGATAAACTGGAATACGCTTAAGAACCGCATTAGTTAGAATCAACCTACCACCTACAAACAACCATCTAAATGACCAAAAATTGATTATTCTCTAAACTTTTTGAATCAACCATCCCCAGTCTTCTTTCTTTTAGCAATTTGGCTTCAAGAAATATCTGAGATACCTTTTTTTAACAGAAACTAAAAGGTTTTTTATAAAACAAGTTGTGCACAACCATTCAGTACAATGAAAATAGAGGGAACATGGAGTTCTTGCGATTCAAAATTGCTGCACACTAAACTGTTCCAAAGAGATGTCAAAAAAACTACACATGGAGAATTTGAAAAACAACTAGTGCCTAGGGTAGTGTATACCCTTATAAACTGACTACATAGCAAAAGATAGTAAAACATGTTGACATATTTAAAAGAGAACCGATTATGAATTGCCTCTGAGTTTCATGGGCTGGGCCACATACTCCTCCTCCATGGGGTGTGGTGCAGCTGTAGTGGTTTCGTTCACCTTGCTTTCCTGGTTCATGTTGATCAGAGGCTGGAGGTCTTCCTGGATTCTATCAACCTTACCCATTATCTCCCTGAGATTGCTCTCATTGTCATCTATCCTTACATCATGGTTGCTTATTTGTAGAGAGGTATAACTCACCACTTCCCCCATGCTCTTGACCTCCTGAGCTATTTCCTTATTATCCATTATGCCTATCGCTATCATCTCATACAGTCGCCTGAGATTCTTCTTTACATCCATGATACCAGCATTTTCGTTTGCCTGTGACATTCTGCTGATTCCTGGAGAAAGTTCAATACGGGCGAAGTTGCTATGCAAAGCACGAACTGAGCCTGCTAACACGCAAGCCTGATTCTCAGCAGAGAGGTCACTAAGGATGTATTTGAGCACTTTTAGCTCCTGCTGCAGGGAGGCACCCTCCTTACTTCGACCCTCTTTACAGGCTAAGGTGCCCACTGCACCTTCCTTCCACCCTAAGCAGTGACAGCCCAAGATCATGCTTTTCTCAGCAGCTTCGGATGTGAGACTGGGTCCAAAATCAATGTTCGAAAACCACAGTGAGGAGCCTATAAGGGTGCTACAGGAGCAAGAGGGGAAGGCTGCGAGGGAAAGCCTTTCCTTCACAAAAGTTCTAGTGAGAGGGAGAGCTTCCCACGGAATTTCCTGTAGCCACCCTTCACCAACACCTGCAATTACATCCAAGAGAATGCGCTCTGGGGGAATCTCATGATATACAAAGCCGAGAGAGGGAGAGAAATGAGCTTGCAGGCTGCTTCGAGGAGAAGACATATCGAGATGGTCGAAAAGACTTGGAGCGTGCGAGGAGGAGGGGCCATTAAGCCAGGGGTGGTGAGCCATAAAGCCGACGTTACCCGAGAGAGGATGCAGGCAGAGAATGAACCACGCGGTGAGGGTAAGAGGAATGGCAGGACAACACATTGAATGAGGAGACCCTTCAAGATGAAGCACGAGGTGGGAGCTAGCTGTAGGAGGATGGCGCAAGGCGATGAGAGGAAGGGTATGGGGAGGGATAAGGGAGGGGGGTAAAAAGTTAATAAGGGAAAGGAGTATGATGGGGATGGAGGAATAAGGGGAGGGGGAGATGGAAAGAAAGGGGGTGGAGGGATAAGGTGAAAGATGGGGAAGATCCTTTATAACGCCTTTAGGGGTAGAAATAGCCACTTCCAGGAGTGAAGAGGGGGAGGACCTCTTGCCTTGTGTGAGGATAAATTAATCCCAACGAACCATGAGGGGATGAATTTGGTGTAAGGGGCGCTTCCGTTAAGACTGTAATGACCTTGAGGTAGGGAGGCCCCCATGTTTGCCAAGGCGTCCGCTGCAGAATTATTGTGGTGAATATTGTGGAATGGCTCATAGGATTTTGTCATGAGAGGCTTTGCTTTTTCATACAGACAATGACAATTAATTGAATCGGAGGAGTAACCATTAATCAGTTTGAAAATAACATGCCAAGAGTCTCCAAAGATCAATACCTTGCGAAGGTTTTTACTGATTAAGGATTGTAGTCCTTGTAGGAGTGCCAGCCACTCAGCCTCGTTGTTGGTCCTATGTCCAAGACCCCAAGCGAAGGTTTGTTCAACATGTCCTCTGGGATCCAAGAGGATCCCCCCGGCACCTGGCACCCTTGAAATATCTAAGATACTTAATGCCACTATCCAATCAAACATTTGGTAAGGAAAGATAGATGTAATTTGGGCTCTAATTCCTAGATCATCATAATTATATATAAAAATTGACTTCTTAGACTAATAACCATACCTGAAGCATCATAAAACATGGATATGATATAATGATATTTTTCCATTCATCACTAGAACCATAACCAAATATAAGCACATCATCCACGAACAACAAATGGGAGATAAAGAGTGGACCAACAATTTTAATACCTTTAATCATGTTTTGTTTGGTTGCTTCATTGATAAGTCGACTAAGGCCTTCAATGACCACAAGGAATAATAATGGTGATAGAGGAAAACCTTGTATAATCCCTCTACTTTTGTTGAAGAAAGAAGTAGGATATCCATTAATCAAAATTGCAAATCTAGCAGAAGTAATATAGGCCATTATCCAACTAGTGACCTTAGGAGGAAGGCCGATTTGAATTAGAATAAATCTCAAGTAAGTCCAATCTACTTTGTCATATGCCTTGATTAAGTCCATTTTTAGAATAAAATCATTTTGTTACTTCTGTTTGACAGAATGCATGCATTCCTGTGCAATCCCCATAGCATCCAAAATCTATCTATTCAGTAAAAAAACAAATTGTTCCTCTGAAATAAATCTACCCGACACAGGTTTTATTCTATCATAAATTACCTTTGTAATAACTTTGTAGATGAGATTACAGAGGAAGATGGGCATACAATCATTAAAAGTCTCTGGCTTGTCTCGCTTCAACATAAGAGTAATATAGGTAACATTCATACAAATCGGCACCTGCTCGGGTATTCTAGTCTCATCCACCGCATCAGTAAGTTCCTTGCCCAACAAATCAAAGAAATCTAAAAAGAACTTCACAGTCCATCCATTAGGGCCCAAACTTTTATCCTTTGCAAATTTAGACAATACCACTTTAACCTCCTTTATATTCATTGGTGTACCCACAAACTGTCCTTCTTCGCCACTGAAAAAAACTAGGGAAGTGTCTGATAACCTTAACTTGTTTTTTCAAATTGGAACAATTACTTTAGCGATAAATATTCTTAAAATGACGCACAACAACACCTTCTAAAGATTTGTTGTCGTTAACAATCTCATCATTTTCATCCTTGAGATCTCAAATGGTGTTAGTCAATCTTCTTTGGTCAGCATACCTATGAAAAAAAAATGTATTATTATCACCCGCCTAAAGCCATACAACACAACTTTTTTGTCTCCACATTTCCTCCTCCTGCTTCAGAATCTTGGCTTTTTGGAATACCAGCATAAATAAGTGCCCCTTCCGCTTGCAGAAAAATCATCCTCATCCACAAGACCAAACAGTTTCTTTGCCTCCAATTCCATCTTAGCCATATCTTTTGCATTTTCTGACTTCTTTTCTTTCTCCCAAAGTATCACATCTTCTTTTAATAAGGATAATTTCTTGGCAAGACTAAGCATAGGTGGTAAATGAACTGATTGGGAAAAAGACGTCCATTTATCCCGAACCAAGTCATAGAAAGCCTACTCCTACAACCAATAGGGATTAAATTTGAACGAATAATGGACAAAACTTTTATCAACATCCAATTTAAGCATGATTGTTTTATGATTAGACACACTTGTAGAAAAAGACCAGGAGCTAAAACGTCCCATAGAATCACATAAACCTTCATACATTAAAAATCTATTTATTTTTTGGAATACTAGTAGATCCCATACGACCATTTGTCCAAGTCGGAACCAAAACATTTGGAATAATGTCCACGAGCTTTGCATTATCAAATAGAGAGTAGAAGAATTTGGATAGAGGATCATTTAAATTCCCAGCTTCCCAAATCTCAGGCAAAGACATGGTAAGATTGAGATCCCCAACAAGAATCAATGATTGATCGGATAGAATCCCAATGTGTTCAACACACTCCCAAAAATTCGTTGTGTGGTTATAAGGACCATACACATTTATTAATCTAATAACATTCTTAAAACCTCTAATCTTACCCTCCACCATTACACCTGCAACGATAAAAAAAGACCTTAAAATCAACCATAGATGGGTTCCATGCTATTAGCATGCCACCGAACAAACCAGAAGAATCCAAAGCATAAACTCTCCATATAGTTTTTATTTTCATAAATAAATCACAAGCATTTATAAAGGAAGTCATAGTTTCATGTAGTAGTGCAATGTCCGGATGAACATTCTCCATTAATCTTTTAATTGCAGATCTTTTGTGACCATTGCTTAGCCCACAAATATTCAGAGAGACAAGGTTCATTGAGTAACCTCATCATGGGTCGCATTGTTATAGTTTTAATGGTTATACAAGATCTTAAAACACTTAGCATCATAACATCATAACCATATGCAATAGGATCACTAGAAGATAGACAAGTGCAACACAAAAGAAAGACACAAGAACTTTATCCTAGGAAAACCCAAACGGGAGAAAACCCAACAACTTCTTCTGTATAGATTTGTCATTAGTACAATGTTAGACCATTGTTAGACGAAGATAGACAACCCAAAGATAAGATGCCTTTTTATGCTTCCTCTTCTTCTTCACCAATGAACTTGTCTTTCTCTTCCTTGGAGCGAACTTACTTGAGCTTGTAATGTCACAAAATGAGGGAGGACGTCTCCTTATTTATATTAATCATGTGTGTGATCTTTTGGTCCAATAGGGCCTACTTTTGGACCTGACAAGGCTGACCTATCCTTATGGGAGACCAAAAATACATTTTACATTATTTCCTTGGGGACTATTGCCCTGACTTACAATGGAGGTTTTACCTCGACTCTTTACATGACCAATTACAATAACTACATCCCCGATCATAGGGAAAACATCCACGAAAGGAGGTGCAATAAAAATACAATAAATACATTAATAATAATACAAATAATATAATGAAGAATATCTTTTGAAGTTGCATTTTCAACAACACACATCACCTCTAGGAGCCCCGCAATCATTAGAAGATGGAGAACTAGAAACCTCTAACAAACCCTTCCTAAATAAGGAAGAAACCCTATGCTTGATGTAAGGAGTCAAAACACTTTCATACCTCGAAGCCTTCATATCTCTCCCCCTCCATTTTTTACCCTTCTAAGGTTTCCTAACTGATACGTGTTCTGCACGAATTGAAGAAATTGGAATGATATCAAAGTTTTTCTCTGCAATAGTGGAATAAGTAGGCAAAGGATCCTTGGATAATGCTTCTTTAATGGACAGAGGAGAG
>LPNX010278442.1:0-114118 GCA_001517045.1 Pseudotsuga menziesii | reverse complement strand
GGGGGGGGGGGGGGGGGGGGGATTATTTCCATATAAGGGAGGGAACTTTTCTGATGTAAAAAGGGTCTCTGAGGTATTTGGAATTAGAAGATTCCTAGCACACCTTCGTGGGCCTTTAGCGTGTCACTAGGTAAATGACCCAAAAGGGTTCTGTCATCCTTACCTGTTCAAGGATCAGATAAGGAAGGGACCTCTACATTCACAAGGGTATTTCACAACGTCAATTAATCCTCATCCCCCCCATCATTTTCCACTGCACTAGAGACAGACAAAGAACTCAAAATTTCCTCAGCAGAAAGAAATTTCAAAAGAACAGGAATGGTTTGTGCAAACTTACCCACAAAGCTTGAGGTCGAAAAATGGTCTAAAGGAAAAGGAAAATTGAGTCCTGAATCGAGCTCACGAAGACTGTCCTCAAGTGGGTCCTCCTAGTGATTAGAATCTGAAACCCCAAAATGATTCTTTGGGAATTTTGACTTAGGATGCCCTGTCTCTTGACACCAATGACATCGAAAAGGAATTTTATAATAATCCAAACTCTGCATGAAACCCCCCCCCCCTCCCTCCCAAATAATTTCCAATTCTTCTGATAGGCCCGCGGCTGGGTCAATCTCAACAAGCATACGAGGGGTTTTTCAATAATTTTCCATCAAATTCTCCTCTTCCATGAGAATAAAGCGTACAATAGTATTCACCACTGCCGTGAAACCTTTCAGCCACCAAAACTGTAAAGGAAAACCCAAAAGAATAACCCAAAGGTGTCGACGCACCAACTTCTCCTTCCAAGGATCAAAACCAAAATTCCACTGCCATATCCAATGACCCAAACCCTCTCTTTAATCTTCTGCTTATCCTCTTCTGTGAGGAACTAGAAGACCACCCAACCATTCATAAGCATTAGAACCCTCGGGGTATTTACAACAATAGGTTTCCATTTTAAACAAATCCAGTTTAATATCTCAAATCTAGTGAGCTTGATATACTCAAATTTACCCACAAGTGCTCGATTTGTAAAGGACATCACCATATTGAATGTGACATCCTTCATAAGAATACAAAACAATCTACCCTTCTTAAAATTTATCTTCAACAGAGCATGAGCACTATCAGGATGAACCGATTTCTTTTGTAATGTTTATAATGCACGTCTAACAAAAGTTCCACAATATTAACAGAAGGAGGGCCACATAGAGAACAGGAATGGTCCCCAAAACCTGCAGAGCTTCCTTATGGCGTTAGAGTCTGAACCTGAGACGTAAGTGAAACTCTTGTTGGAGCAGGACCAATCCCTTTTCTTTCCTCTCGTAGAGAAAATTTTGAAGGCGAGAATTTGAATTTAGCTAGTGGATTAGGTTTTACCCTAAGCCCTAGAAAGCTCGGGCGAGGTGAAATGGGACCCTGGCCTTCCAATCTTACACCATCTACAAATCACCTAATTTTATGCGAAGGAGAAGTGTCAGGAGTGTTAGGAATCGAAGAGACACTTGGCAAAGGGAAAACATACCCCTCTTAATCCCCATTACGAAACATATCACAAATATTGCAGGAAAAGAAATAATCCACAGCCTTAGACAAATAATAAACTAGGAAAAGCAACTGAAAAGAACAACATAAATAATAATAATAATAATAATTAATTCCCACTCTTTGTCTTGGTTGGTACTAGGCCATCCATAGTGGTTGGCTTAACTCCAAGTCTGTTGCAGACTCCTCAAAAGCAAACCCAACAAGGGTTTTCAAAGCTAGGGTTTTTTTAGTTTCCAACGCCCCCTCACCACTATGTTACGACACACTGATGCATGCATTCTTGTTTTTATTTCAATTTTTTTTTTTTTTTTTTTTACAGGACAGATGGACACTTTCCCCACCTTGACTATAGAAATGTGCATTCTCAACGCAATAACCTCGCAAGTGCATGTTGATGAATCAGCTATGGCAGGACATGTCACGGGGTTATAGACGAGGTCATAAGGGAAGGTTGAACCTTTGAGTGCAAAAATACCAACATAGATCCATCTTAAACCTAGATATATCAAGCATCGAGAGGGATCCAGTTTCTTGATGTGTAAATTTTTTACACATACAAAAAAAATGCACACCTCAATAAATTGGATGAGATCTGAATTTAAGATGGATCTATGGTAGTTTTAATTTTGTTTTTATTTTCTAAGTCGACATGGATTTTTAATTACTTCCTATTTGGTTTTAAATTTTTATTTATGAGCAAACATGAATTTTTTAATTAAATTTTATTTGGTTTTAGTTTTTTATTTTATGAGTCGTCAATAATGTTTTTAATTAGTTTTTATTTTTGAGGGCATAACATAACCTTACATGACAACATCTCCCCCATACTAAGTTGTAGAGCACCTCACTACTTTTGGTTCAGTTAATATACTAGTATTGATCCATATTAAACTCAAATCTATCAAGCATTGAGAGGGATCCAATTTTTCAATGTGAGTTTTTTTTATCTTAAATTTTTTACACATTAAAATATTTAATCCCTCGTGCTTGATATATCAAAGTTTAAGATGAAATCAATATAATTTATTATTATTTTGTTTAAGTCGACTTCATTTGCAATTCTTTTTATAGGAACGACATGTTACATAATGTTACACAACGTTACACATTACAACATATCCCTCATACTAGGTTGTAAAGCACCTCACTACTCTTTGTGTAAAAAAGTGTAAATTTTAAAGACATTATCCATAACACAAGTATGTAACTGGATTTTACATATCAAGATTCTTTCTTTTATTATTTCACAATCATTTCATTGGCATCATTACCTAAGTCATGCATATGATCAAGAGGCTCTCCTTGTATTCATATGTGAATTCACTAACAACCCTTACACTAATTAAATCCATACAAGTAACATGTTTCCCGATTTTTTTATTATCTATTTTATGATTGTCCTATGATTTATCTTCTCCACTAATTATAACTTACATACACAAACTTACATAATAGAAATACATGGCAAACTTGCAGTCTGGTCGTCTTTGGATGGCGAAGATCATCACAGACATTACCCTCTGTTACAATGAAGATCTTTGTTTTTCATCAGTGATTATCCCATAAAAGCATTGTATGAGAGGATACTCCGAGCTTTGACTGTAAGACTTGGAAATAATAGCATTGAGGCAAGGCCTCTTATTTATACAAAGAAAGTTGGTGAACTGGTGACTCCAAACCTACCCTATCATGTCAAGAGTTATTCAGACAACTCATCAAGTCATTTCCGAATCTGACAACTGGATTACAAAGAGAATATATGTACATAGAAAATATATTTGAATCTGACAAATGGATTACAAAGAGAATATATGTACATAGAAAAAAGGTCCACCGTGTTCTATTGTCGAAAATCGGGCCTAGGTGTAGGGATCATAATTATCTGTATAAATATCATCGAACATAACCTTGGGAAAAGGATAAAGGAATGTACATAAACACTTTTGTACACTTGACCCTTCCATCTCAAGATTCAGAAAGCACACATATTTACTATCAAACTAGGAATAAACCTTAAGATTTAACTCTGCAGTTTGTTTCATTATCCCTATAAAAATTCCCTCTTATCCTTAAAGCAATGTAGTCTCTTCTATATATAATGGAGGATTTAGAGAGTTGAGTCTGGTTCCTACAAATATGAGCTGAAAGTTTAAACCAAATATTTAGTTGTGTTGCAACTTCCATCTCAGACTGGAGATAATATATGAAATCTTCTTTCCTCTATGTCCAATCTTTTTAAGGGCAAAATTTATCCAGGAAAACTTATGTCCATCTTAACCATTGCTTACAGGCCAAATTTGCAGAATGTACACATATAATGATTTCTCCTTTTTCCCTAGCCAATTGCAAAATCAACTGGTAAGTTTCTCCCCACATAATGTCGTTGTCAATCTCGGTATACAATATATTACTTGGAGGATCTTCAAAGCTAAGATCAACAAAATGCCTTTGATTCTTGAGTTTAATATAAGAATTTGTTCTGTCATGAAAAGCTTTTCTTTCCCATTTTTCTAAAATGGAAATCCAAAGAGGGGATTCTTTAATTGTTTGAATCAAAGTGGCATTCATAAATTGTTCTGCAGAAGCTTGGCTTACGATAGAGAGATATTTTTTGCCTTTCTTATTCTGATATCAATGTATTGCATGGAAGCTATCGTACTGCATGCTCAACTTCATTTTCTTCACAAAAAGAATTAAAAATTATTTTCTTTGGGGGCGTATTGTTGGAAGAGGCTTCACTTGTAGAAAACATACCCAAAGAAGGAGAGTTGTGATGTTCTCTGGTCAACATATCAGCCAAACGATTCAAATGCCCTGGTCTATATATAATGTCAAAGTAAAAGATTTGTCAATTTTAAAAATACCAGGCACTATCTTCAAATCAGTTCTTACGATAAACTTAACTGGTTTCAGATACAACCTAAAATGTTTGACAGTTTTCTTTACAACTAGTATTTCTTGATGGTTGGATGGATAATTCAATTCAACTCCTTGGAAAGATCCCGAGAAGTAAGCACAAATTTATTCTTTATTTCTATTTTTTTCAAGGAGTACTCGTCCCCATGCTTTATCAGAAGCACCAATTTCTATTAATAATTCTCTTATGCCAATAGGTAAAGACAATTGTGGAAGATTTTTTTACTTTTACCTTAATTCTCTTGTCTGCTTCTATCATGGCTTGTTTCCATTTAGGAGGGTCCTTTTTCAACCTCTGTTGTAGATCTGGAAGATCTTTGGCTTGACCTTTGTAGAATGGCCGAATATAGTCCAACTTACCCAAAAGTTTCTGAAGCTGGGTCTTATCTGTATTAATATCTGAAAATCTATCAAAAACTTTGAGGACATGTTCTTGAAGAACCACTTGTCATTTTTTATCTTTAAACCAGGGAAGTCAATTTCAGTCTTCCCATTTCCAGCCTGGTCTTTGAAAACACTAGTCCATGTTTGTAAACAAGTTCATAGAACTGTTGCAACTGCTTTACATGTTCCTGCAAGTTTTTGGCACAAATCAAAATATCATCAATATAAATTAGTATCCAAGGGTGTTGTCTATAAATGTCTTCCATCATTTTTTGGAATTTTGCAGGAGCATTCGCCAAGTTGAATGGCATGACAAGCCATTGGTACTGCCCATTAGGGACAACAAAGTCAGTTTTAAATCTATCCTTTTCTTTAATCTTAATATGGTAAAAAACAAACTTAAGGTCAAATTTACTAAATATGCATTTGCATGCAACATGTTGTAATAGTGAGGATTTATCAAGCAAAGGATATATGATTGGTTGCAAAATCTTCTTTAAGAGTTTGTAATTGACTACCAATCTTGGCTTTCCCCTTTTTTGTTCTCATTGTTTGTTTACAACAAAATCTCTACAAGCCCAAGGACTTTTGGATGGCTTAATTAACTTCTTTAACAATAACTCTTACACTTCATTTTTACAAAATTCTCCTTAGAAGGACTCATAATAATGGCAGAGGCTTTGAAAGGGATTGGTTTAATTTGTGGCTTGAATGATAATGACACAGAATACTGCTCTCTTGACTAGAAAGCATTAGGACTTTTGGAAGTATAGTCATTTGTCTTTTTTTGGAAATTTATGCTAGGACATTTTCTTTATGTAACTCAACAAAAATGGTATACCTATCTAATTTAAACAACTCATAAGTATTTATGGACTTTTATTGTTCAAATACCCTAGGACACCTTGACTGACTCGAATAAGATAATGGAAAACTTACTTTATTTCCATTGAGATAAAAATGAAACACCATTTTGTCCATGGCCATAGTAGTAGGACTTACTTTTGTAGGAATGGGGAACCTAAAATACAATCATAAGAAATATTATTTAATCTATCTAAGGACATGACTAACTAGTAACCATTAAAAGAAACTATAAAATTGTCTATATTCCCCCGTAACTTAACTGGAGTGCCTTCAATGACTCTCCCCATGTCCAAGGAGTCTTCCCACATAAACGAAGGAATAAATTTTCCTTTTTCCAAGTTCAAGTGGCATCCATAATCTAAAAAGCAGTTTAATTTATAAGGTTTAAACTCAAGGGAACAAATCCAAACCTTAATATATATTTTTGGACCAACAAACATGTTCAAAGAAGGTTGAAGCCTAACAGGATTTTTCCTTGAAGTTTCTTCTTCTAAATCTGAATATGAAACATCATGTTCTCCTAGATATTTCATTGCATCTTCATAGACCTTTCCCAGTTCTTCATATGAGGATTGATCTCTTTATTTTATTGATATTTCCAGCAATATTTTGATTTCGGTAATTTCACCTGCAAGCTTCCTCATATGTTCTTGATTTTCTTTCAACTGATATTTGAGTAAATATTCTTTGTCTCTTTTGAATCATTGACGGTCTTTGTGACTCTCTAGATGTGCTTTATAAAGTTTCGTTTGAGTATAATACCCCGGGGTGTATATGATGATTTTCCCTTAAGTTGTGCCAACAATTTTTGTTTTCTTCTCTCAACATTTGTCTTTGAATGTACTGGAAAGGAGGAATGCCACCCATTTTTTCGTCTATTTCTACAATTATTTGCTCATGAGAGACTTTAAAAGGAGGAAATGAGAACATAGAAAAATCATATTCAAAAGGTGAGTAACCATACCCTCCTAATTTAGGATCTTTTGAATCTGAAGATGTTGAATTATCATAAAGTTGATCCTCTTCTTCTGGAACAATAAAAACTTCTCCTTCGGGCAGAGTATCTTCAAAATAATCAAGATCCCACCAAGCTGGGTCAAGTTGTTCTTCAAATAAAGCTGCAAGTCGGGGCTTAGATTTATTTTTAGGATACTTGTTTTCCCAATGTCCTAGTTTTCCACATATAAAGCATTCTTCCTTTTTGCTCGGGTTGCTATGACATTTGAGGTACGATTTCTTTTTTCTAAATTAACCTTTCTTTTTAGACTTCCAAAAGGCTTCATGTTCTTATCAGAAGAAAACCTATCAAGGGTTGTATATAAATATTTTGATTTTTTCTTACATAACCATTGATGCTTCCAATTTGTTGTTTTATTCCCTATGTTGTGAGCACCACATCCCTAATCTGACATATATGTTATTTCCTTATAGAATGAAGGAGTATACGTTGCTTGATGTCTTTTAAAATCCTTAGAAACCCTTTTTTCTAAGAAATGTTCTTGCCAAACTGTAATGATATGGGAATGGAATTGAACTAATGACATACCTTGGAGCTTTATATTTTTGTCTTTGAAGTATTGCTCTACTGCATCAGGAACATATCTTGGAAAGCTTCTCAAATAGTATTTAATGTAGGGAGGATTTCTGACATTTCTTGAAGTAATCAATAGTTTATGCATGTAGAAAAAGTGTTGTTCATGCAAGTTCAAATTACATAATCTCTACGACATAAACAATGATCACTGTTGATTTCTTCTTCTTAACCAACTAAATGTGCTCCTAACACTTTTAAAATTTGTTGATCTGCATCACCAACATTTAAAAGGTCTTGTTTTGTTTCAGAAGGCAACCATCTCCACCATTCATATGCCAGCCCTGCAAATCCAACTACAAGTTGAATAGACAAATATTGGGGAGTGTAAGAATTGTCTTGGGTTTTCTTGTATGTAACCTAGTTAGTAAGAATATTAATTGCACCCTTCATCTCACTTCTTAGTTGACAATGAATATTTAAGACTGGTTGCTCTGGAAGTTGAGAAATAATTTTGTTTATCCCATTAATCCCCTATGAGCTATGGGATGAGGATGAATCATATCGCATAATCAAACCCATTGAAGGGGATTTTGTCTTGACTTCAATCACAGCCAGACATTTAGCCTTGGATTTCTCAAAGAAAGTAAGAGGAAACACTTTAAAGTAAGAAATAATAGAATGAATTTCAGAATATTCATCTTCTGAAGCTCCAAAGTCATAGTTAGGCATGTTATCTTCATAGGATTGAAACATCCCTAAAGAGTGATGTATCTCATGTTTCTTTTTTTATGTTTCCTTTTATGTGGGACCTTAGATGATTGTTTGGTAAACAGACTGAGAGATACTAGGAGATACTTTGGCTTTCAACTTATGAACTCTTCCTAGAATTTGTTCTAGGACATATATCCTTTCGTTTGTTTTTGTCGCAACATTTTTTAATTCACTTGTATCAGTAAGAACATGCACTACGAAATCAATCTTTGCTTCAATTGTTCTTAAACATTCTTTTTTCTGCTACAAACTTTTCTTTTAATTCTATAATCTCCAAAGCAATGTCGTCCAGATTTCTTGTTGTCAACTGATGCTGCAAATTACAGTAATTCATAAGTCTAAACTCATCAGAAAAAGACTCAGATTGTGATGAATATTTGTGATTCAAATATTCTCTTTTTGACTTGGCCATGTTTGTTATATTGTTTAAATGGAGCATCAAGAAGATTTCTCACTGGAACGAATGACCTTGCACCTATAGTGTTGACTTATTCTCTAGCAGAATTCATTCTGGGTAGAGAAGAGAACATGAATAACCTTGGTCCTTTCTAGATCTTAGCTTTTCTAATTCTATCAACAATTTTCTTGCAAACTTCACAGTTTTCATGTTGGCCTTGGTGTTTATTTTCTAGGATATTTTGAGTTTTCTAAATTAAATCACCGGAAATTAATTTTGATGAAGATGAGTCCGAAGAAAGAGAGGCATATCTAGTAAATGGAGTAAAGTAGGGGTTGAAATGAGATATTGGTAAACAAAAATAACTACGAACATAATAAAAAGCTATGGGTTGTTTGTATATTAAAGGATTTGCTAATATTTTTCCTTGAGACAATTTTGTTTGTATTTCACCTCTCATTCATGTGGATATTGAATCCTTCACCAATCAAATGTAAGGGGAGTGATGTGGGCATACATGTCCTTGTCCACCATGCTTAGTAAGAGATGACTCTGATCTACACGGTCTTGTAAAGAGGGGAGTGTATCATTTCCAAATCTAATACAGAAGAAGGATTTTAGTTGAATGATGAGTGATCCATCATCCATATCAAAACCTTATGAAAGAATATAAGCTTTCAAAAGATTGTATATGTGCGGATCCTTGAGGCTAACCAAGTATTTTGGGAAAATGGTTTCAAATGCAGGACCAATATGGAGGGGAGAAAGAAAACCTCCTATCAAAGCATGATGAAACTCCATATGTGTAGTGTCTACTACTACACATAAAGAGGAAACATGAAGATAAGGTTTACCTAAAGGGCCGGGTCCAAATTTAACGACACCTAAATGTGCATATCTAAAGCCTTGTTTTTTTTAAAAACCAAAACGATTAACTTTTTTATTTTTTTTAATAATAAAGAATTGTATGGGCCTTCACCCAATTACATCTATTCTGAAAAAATCAGTTCCTCACATCCATTATATCTCTTTTCAAAATAAAGGAATGGGATGCATTAAACAAGGACCTTCATTCAAACTTAGCATTCTTGGAGGAAGAGAACATCCCTGGTTTGATTTGTAATCTGCCAGCTTATTCAAATCACGAATAATGTGATATGAGGTGACTGAAACACTATCTATCAAAATGAAATGCAACCTTTGCATGGTCATATTAGGATGAGATTACTCAACATTGAAAGCATTCCTGAAGGAAGAAAACATCCCTGGTTTGCTTTGTAATCTGCCAGCTTATTCAAATCGCGAAGAATGTGATATGAGGTGACTGAAACACAATCTATCAAAATGAAATGCAACCTTTGCATGGTCAAATTCAGGATGAGATTATTCAACATTGAATCAGAATTTAAAACTTTTATGATGATTTCAGAATCTCCAAAAAATTAAATGTTGTCATGTCCCACTGTCTTTGCAAGTTGACAAGCTTTTAGAAGTTCATATAATTCTGCTTGATTATTTGTAATTTTTCCTACTCCCCAGCTAAATCTTATTTCTAAGTTTCCTCCTGGATAGAAAATCAATCCCCATGCCCTAGATTTTTCCGGATTTCCTTTTGATGCTCCATCAAAGAAGATTGAGACTTTATTCTTCACTTGCCACCATTATGAAAATTCCTTGTCTGAAATTCTAATCTACCAAAATGGCTTAATAACTGGCCTTCTCGAACCCAACTGAATTTTTTCCACTTGCAACGAACCAAGCCATTTATGCTTAGCTTCTAATTTATTCTCGTCAATTTGAGAGTTTCTCATTGCTTCCAAAAGAAATGCCTTAGCTTTTGATGCTACTATTTTTGGTTTCAAAACTTTGCTATTGAAAATCAAATCATTTCTAGCTAGCCAGATTTTCCACCAAATAAATTTGGAATGGCTTGCCATATTTTCCTCCATTCATGATAGGTAGGAAGAGCAGTAGGATACCCTAACTGCCAATTTTTAAAAAGAACGACAGGTTTAGAGTTTAAAGGAACATAAGAATAAGGAAGCCTATGCAAGAAATGTGCCCAAACTTTCTGAGCAAAAATGCATCCAACAAATATATGAGCTGAAGTCTCGGCAGCTTGAAGACAAAAATAACATATATATGGTCCTAAGAAACCTCTTTTTAACAAGTTTACTCCAATTAAAAGTTTCTGGTGCATAAGAGTCCAAGTAAAGAAATTTACCTTTGGAATGCTAGGAAAATTCTAGACCAACTTCCAGAAAGTTGCGTTGAATGAACCAGAGGAGGGAATAGAATTGGACTACGTTGTAGACTAGTGAATCTGGTATCCATTAGCAGCCGAAGAGAGCCCAGAAGAGCCCCAACCTGACGAGTCTTTACAAGATAAATGGATAGGATCCATGCCAACAAATTTTTCCAACAATGATTTCTGATGTGCAAGAAGAACAAAATGTTCACGATTTGGTAGATTGGGAAGCGACCACGCATCCCAATTTTCGTTTTCATCCCAAGAGGTTATGTCAGACAATATGTAGAATCCTTTATTGACCAGCCAATTCTTAATTTCATTAATAGAAATATCATAATTAAGAGGATCGTTTCCTGTGATCTTATCATTCCACAAAAAAATATGTCTGCCATTACTTGGAATTCTATAAAGATAACGTGTAAAAAATTCTAAACATTTTCTGCATAAATTCCAAGTAATGGAACCTTTAGGAGTATTTGTTGTTTGAAGATTTCTTAGAGTTCCTCCATGAAGATATTTCTTCCAGAAAATTTGACTCACCGGATGGTTTTTATTAGAGAATAGTTGCCATAGCAATTTGCCTCGCATAGCTAGATTAGATAGTCCCGGGTCTTTGATTTGCAATCCTCCTTCAAGAACAGATTTTTTGACAATTTCTCATTTAACTAGATGCATACGATTCTGATTTCTTTTTCCACCTCTCCACAGGAAGTCTCTGATAAGTTTGGATATCTGATCCATAATCGCTTTTGGCGCCAGGAGGAGAGATGATTGGTAAATAGGAAGAGCTGAGAGAACTGCTTGATCAATATAAGCTTCCCTGCCTTTTAGAATATTCATCTTCTGAAGCTCCACAGTCATATTCAGGCCTATTATCTTCATCGGATTGAAACGTCCCTAAAGAGTGATGCATCTCATGTTTCTTTTTTGATGTTTCCTTTTATATGGGACCTTAGATGATTGTTTGGTAAACAGACTGAGAGATACTAGGAGATACTTTGGCTTTCATCTTATGATCTCTTCCTACAATTTTTTCTAAGACATATATTCTTTCATTTGTTTTTGTAGCAACATTTTTCAATTCACTTGTATTAGTAAGAACATGCATTACCAAATCAATCTTTGCTTCAATTGTTCTTAAACATTCTTTTTCTGCTGCAAACTTTTCTTTTAATTCTATAATGTCCAAAGCAATGTCATCCATATTTCCAGTTGTCAACTGATGTTGCAAATTACAGTAATTCATAAGTTTACACTCATCAGAAACAGACACAGATTGTGATGAATATCTATGATTCAAACATTCTCTTTTTGACTTGGCCATGTTTGTTATATTGTTTAAATGGAGCATCAAGAAGATTTCTCCCTGGAACGAATGACCTTGCACCTATAGTGTTGACTTATTCTTTAGCGGAATTCATTCTGGGCAGAGAAGAGAACATGAATAACCTTGGTCCTTTCTAGATCTCAGCTTTTCTAATTCTATCAACAATTTTCTTGCAAACTTCACAGTTTTCATGTTGACCTTGGTGTTTATTTTCTAGGATATTTTGAGTTTTCTAAATTAAATCACCAGAAATTAATTTTGATGAAGATGAGTCCGAAGAAAGAGAGGCATATCTAGTAAATGGAGTAAACTAGGGGGTGGGATGAGATATTGGTAAACAAAAATAACTACGAACATAATAAAAAGCTATGGGTTGTTTGTATATTGAAGGATTTGCTAACATTTTTTCTTGAGACAATTTTCTTTGTATTTAACCTCTCATTCATGTGGACATTGAATCCCTGGCCAATCAAATGTAAGGGGAGTGATGTGGGAATACATGTCCTTGTCCACCATGCTTAGTAAGAGATGACTCTGATCTACACGGTCTTGCAAAAAGGGGAGTGTATCATTTCCAAATCTAATACAAACGAAGGGTTTCAGTTGAATGATGAGTGATCCATCATCCATATCAAAACCTTATGGAAGAATATAAGCTTTCAAAAGATTGTATATGTGCAGATCCTTGAGCCTAACCAAGTATTTTGGGAAAATGGTTTCAAATGCAGGACCAATATGGAGGGGAGAAAGAAAACCTCCTATCAAAGAATGATGACACTCCTTATGTGTAGTGTCTACTACTACACATAAAGAGGAAACAGGAAGATAAGGTCTAACTAAAGGGCCGAGTCCAAATTTAACGGCACCTAAATGTGCATATCTAAAGCCTTGTTTTTTTTTAAACCAAAACGATTAACTTTTTAATTTTTTTTAATAATAAAGAATTGTATGGGCCTTCACCCAATTACATCTATTCCGAAAATATCAGTTCCTCACATCCCTTATATCTCTTTTCAAAATTAAGGAATGGGATGCATTAAACAAGGACCATCATTCAGACTTAACATTCCTAGAGGAAGAAAACATCCCTGGTTTGCTTTGTAATCTGGGAGCTTATTCAAATCATGAAGAATGTGATATGAGGTGACTGAAACACAATCTATCAAAATTAAATGCAACCTTTGCATGGTCATATTTAGGATGAGATTATTGAACATTGAATCATAATTTAAAAATTTTATGATGATTTCAGAATCTCCAAACAATTGAATGTTGTCATGTCCCACTACCTTTGCAAGTTGACAAGCTTTTAGAAGTGCATATAATTCTGCTTGATTATTTGTAATTTGTCCTACTCCCTTGCTGAAGCTTATTTCTAAATTTCCTGTGGATAGAAAATCAATCCCCCTGCCTTGGATTTTCTCGGATTTCCTTTTGACGCTCCATCAAAGAAGATTGAGACTTTGTTCTTCACTTGCCACCATTATGAAAATTCCTTGTTTGAAATTCTAATCTACCAAAATGGCTTAATAACTGGCATGCTCGAACCCAACTGAATTTTTTCCACTTGCAACAAACCAAGCCATTTATGCTCAGCTTCTAATTTATTCTCGTCAATTTGAGAGTTTCCTAATGCTTCCAAAAGAAATGCCTTAGCTTTTGATGCTACTATTTCTGGTTTCGAAACTTTGCTATTGAAAATCAAATCATTTCTAGCCAGCTATATTTTCCACCAAATAAATTTTGGAATGGATTTCCATATTTTCCTCCATTCATGACTGGTAGGAAGAGCACTATGATACCTTGACTGCCAATTTTTAAAAAGAATGACAAGTTTAGAGTTTAAAGAACATAAGGATAAGGAAGCCTACGCAAGAAATGTGCCCAAACTTTCTGAGCAAAAACGTATCCAACAAATATATGGGCTTAAGTCTCGACGGCTTGAAGACAGAAATAACATCTATACGGTCCTAAGAAACCTCTTTTTAACAAGTTTTCTCCAGTTACAAGTTTACGGTGCATAAGAGTCCAGGTAAAGAAATTTACCTTTGGAATACTAAGAAAATTCTAGACCAACTTCCAGAAAGTTGCGTTGAATGAACAAGAGGAGGGAATCGAATTGGACTGCTTTGTAGACTGAATAATATGGTATCTATTAGCAGCCTAATAAAGCCCAGAAGAGCCCCAACCCGACGAGTCTTTACAAGATAAATGGACGGGAGCCATGCTAACAAATGTTTCCAACAAAGATTTCTGATGTGCAAGAAGAACAAAATTTTCATGATCTGGCAGATTGGGAAGCGACCACGCATCCCAATTTTCATTTTCATCCCAAGAGGTTATGTCAGACAATCTGTAGAATCCTTTATTGAACAGCCAGTTCTTAATTTCATTAATAGAAATATCATAATTAAGAGGATCATTTCTTGTGATTTTATCATTCCACAAAAAAATATTTTTACCATTACCTGGAATTCTATAAAGATAATGTGTAAAAAATTCTAAACATTTTCTACATAAATTCCAAGTAATGGAACCTTTAGGAGTATTTGTCATTTGAATATTTCTTAGAGTTCCTCCATGAAGATATTTCTTCCGGAAAATTTGACTCATCGGATGGTTTTTATTAGAGAATAGTTGCCATAACAATTTGCCTCCCATAGCTAGATTAGATAGTCTTAGGTCTTTGATTTGCAATCCTCCTTCAAGAACAAGTTTTTTTACAATTTCCCATTTAACCAGATGCATACGATTCTGATTTATTTTTCAACCTCTCCAAAGGAAGTCTCTGATCAGTTTGGATATTTGATCCATAATCGCTTTTGGTGCCAGGAGGAGAGATGATTGGTAAATAGGAAGAGCTAAGAGAACTGGCTTGATCAATATAAGCTTCCCTGCCTTCTTAAGCCAGTGGCCACCCGAAGAGACAATTTTTGCTTTTATCTTGCTAATGATTTCCAGCCACAGAGAAGGGTTGTTTTGTCCCAGTGTTAGTGGAAGACCCAAATATTTCACCTTGTCCCAAATAACATATCCTTCAAAACCCAAAATCTGAGAGATTTTTGTAAATTTTGATTGATCTACATTCCATCCGAACATAACACTCTTACTTTTGTTAATAAGTTCCCCTGAGATAATACAAAATTGATGCATAATTTGTGAGAAATCTCTTACCATTTTTAATGAAGCCCCTCCCAAAAGCAAAGTATCATCCGCAAAGAGTGCATGGTTAATAGCTTCAACTCCCACCACTGAATTTATGCCCATAATGATCCCATATTTTTCCCCTGATGTTAACTTTCTACTTAAAGAATCAGCCATAAGAATATACAAAATCGGCAAGAGAGGATAGCCCTGGCAGAGACCCCTGGTAGCTTGAAAGAAATTTGCTAATATGTCATTTACTAGAGGTGCTATCCACGGTTTATCAATGCAAGCTTTTATCAAATTTATAAAGGCATGGCTAAATCCAAAAGAAAGGAGAACTGAGTAAAGAAAGGAAAGATTTACCCTGTCAAATGCATTTTCCATGTTGAGTTTGATTAGCATACGCTTCACATTCCGATGGAAGCTAGAATGCATAACTTCCTGAACTTGAATTACATTGTCCAG
The DNA here is from genome assembly GCA_001517045.1 of Pseudotsuga menziesii. Lineage (NCBI taxonomy): Eukaryota > Viridiplantae > Streptophyta > Pinopsida > Pinales > Pinaceae > Pseudotsuga > Pseudotsuga menziesii. The sequence continues at coordinate 98,532 of LPNX010278442.1, read as the reverse complement.
AAAATGTCTCCTTTTAACAAGCCCGCCTTGAAAATGAGAAATTAGTTTCCCAAGCAGAGGTTTAAGTTTGTTAGCTAATAGTTTAGAGAATATTTTGTAAGAAGCATTACAGAGCGAAATAGGTCTGAAGCGATCAAAAGAAGAATGATTAGCTTCTTTAGGAATTAAAGCAAGAAATGTGGAATTTGTGCAACCACCCACTTTGGATTTTAACTAGAATGCTTTTATCATCCAGAGTAAATCTTTCCTGATTACTATCCAACAATTTCAGTAAAAATGAAAGGAAAAACCACTAGGGCCTGGGCCTTTATCCGGATCCATTGACCAAATAACATGTATAATTTATTTCTCCAAAAAAGGCTTCATTAACTCAGCATTTTCTTCCTCACTCACCAAACAAGGAATGTTGGACAAAAATTCAGAACTTAAATCTGAATCAGAGAAACCATCTTCCCTGTAAAGGTTCTAGAAATGAATTTCAACCACTTGTTTAATTTGAGAAATCCCTTTAAAAGTTTCGCGAGATAAATAGGAGATTTCTGAAATATGGTTTTGGTAAAGTCTGACCCTACACTGCTTGTGGAAAAATGAGGTATTCTGGTCTCCAACTTTCATCCAAGTACTACGAGAGTTTAGTCTCCAATATTCTTCTTTTCTCCTAAAAGCTTGAAAAGAATTAAACTGAGCTTGTTTCTCTTTTTCCAACAATGCAGGTGTAATTTCAGAGTCTTCCATTTCCATTTGGATCTTCTCCAAATTTTCCAGAGCTTCTTTCCTTTCACTTATTGGATTTTTTTGAGTTAGTTTAGCCCAGACCTTTAACGCAGCTTTGGTATTTTTGAGCTTCCTCTCCCATACAAAATTTGATGATCCAACAACTGAAAGTTCCCATGCCTTGGTTACAATGCTCATAAAACCATCTCTATCTTTCCATAATGGACTGAACCAAAAGGAGATGGGGCCTAGGTCCTCTTCATCTTCAATCTGCAGCATTATCGACTTGTGGTCTGAGTAATCTTAGGCAAGACACTAGAGGATTTTTTTTCGTCAACAGAGAACTCTGAACCAAAAATCTGGAAAAAATATTTGCTGCACCACTTCTGTTAGTTGTCCATGTAAATATTTCTTTTTTTGGATTAAAATCGATCAGTTCCCAATATAGAATGAGATTTTCCACCGTGTTAAGCATGGGGTCTCTCCCGCATACACCTCTTTTTTTTCTCTTTGGCGTCCATTGTGATATTTAAATCACCAGCCATGATTATGTTGGAGAAAGAATTATCAGCAAGAAAGGCTGCCAGAGATTTCCAACGGTCTCTTTTTTCATGGAAGTTGACAGGCACGTAAAGATTAAAAATAGCAATTGAATACTTACTTTGAGTGTGCCAGATTTTTGGAAAAAATACAGTGTTGCGTTCTATGAGAATGTTCTAGAGAAAAGGATTTTTTTGCCCACAAGGTTGCTATTCCACCAGTGGTACCTCTAGCGCTCACAACTTTCCCTACATTCATTTTCCATTTCTTATTGCTTATAGATAGAAGTCTATCCTCATCAATTTTTGTCTCTTGGAGCAGAAGAACATCTGGAGAAGCCATTCTGATGAGGTCATTAATAGCTTCCACTTTCAGTGAATTTTCGAGCCCTCTGCAATTCCAAGAGATGATGTTCGTTATTTGACGGAAGGGATAGGGCCTCCGTTTAAAGGTCTAGCCATGGTGTTCCTGGCAATTGACATCTCGATTGTAGCTTGACTTACTTGCATCTTTAGATGTTCTGCTTCTTCCTCCTGAATTTTCTTAAGAGATTTGCATCCTGTTGAGGCCTTAGGTGTGTATGCGGCTAAAAAGGGTCCAAGGCTCACAACAGAGGATAAAAACCCAGCCAAAGGCTTCAGGCAATCCTACGCAAGTATTACCCTATCCTCGAGCTATTTGGTGTGGTTAACACCCACAGATATTTGGACTCCACTGAAACTGTTTGAGTCAATAAATTTTGATCCCTTGAGGATCTATTTTCCATCATTGGAAAACAGAATTGTTGGGGCAAAATAAAAGGAAAATGCAATCTAACTATGAAAAAATCTAATCTAGATCTACACTGCTCTAAGAGAGGTATTTAGTTTGTTCACAAATAAACTTGAGATGTAAGACATATAAGCATTTAATCAGATTAAGAGAAATGTAAACAAGATCATTTACTTATCATTTAACTCACAAACAATTAATGAAAATTCACTGACAACAACTTAAAATTAACACATTCAAGGTCAACCTGCATCTAAATATGTCAATTAAAAAAATTAACATATGTGTTATTTGATTTACTATGTAATCACTTGCAGAAATAGATAAAGATTTTAACAAAATAAACTCTTTAAAACTTTATCAGTACATAAATAACTAACATAGAGAAATCAAGCCTGTGAATAAATGCACTCATTAATTGCAAAGGCCTAACAATAATATCGATCCATCTGAAACAGGAAAAATCATAATTCGATAAGGAAACTTAATCAAATAACTAACAAGAGATATGAAAGGATATCATTACTGTATTAAATAAAGTTTGCAAAAAATTACAAAACCTGAAGTAAACAGAGGTATCTCCAGTCTCTTATCCAGATTTTTACCTTCCAAAAGCCCCCATTACATGTGAAACCCACCCTTTAAATAATTATTACAAGGAGTAGATTCCCATCAAATTGGGATTGAAAAATCTAAATAAAGCTAATTTCCAAGGAAATCCCACCATCTGCTCCAAATCCCTAACAATTCCTCAATGTTGGGATAGTTAGTTTATTCGAACCCAAGTTGAGCATGACATTTATAATTCTCAATTTCATTTTTAGCTAACTTGTGCCAGATGTGGTTGTAAATGTTGATCTTGCCCTCAATAGCCAAAGGTTGTCTGATTAATTGATCCATGTCTCCAATGGTGATATGATTGAGTCTCTGGATTTTCTCCTTTGCTTCATCTCGTCGATGTTCAACCTGCTCAATCATCAGTCTTGGCGGACAGGCGTTCTCAATGAGATCAACTGTGGAAAAATGCAATGTCTCCATGATACCATCAACATCATACCACCTTCTTCCACACATGACCTGTGCCTTTTTAATAGTATCATCAACCATCTCATTAAGGTCAAGCCAAGCACGTACTGCTATTCTGAACTTCTTTAGCTGAAAGCTACTGAGGATGACGATGTTTTCTGTCTTGTCTTTCATATAACTTTGCCAATCCAGAATGTCATCATAAGCCTTGGAAGCTTGCTCTCTCTTTTCTACCTGATCCTCAAGTACAACAACCATCTGACCAAAAGCAATAAGGGTTTCATAAATATCATTCAAAGTCTGGAACAAGTCAGTTATTAACTCATAATGTTCCTGATTGGTTCTGATAGCCAATTCTTTAAATTCCTCTTGTGAAAACCTGGAGAACGAAGAGGAAGCTGCACTTGTAGTTGCATCTTCACATTGCTTTTCAAGTGAGGCTATCTTCTGTGTAAAGGTCGCATTTGTAGTCTTCTCATTTTGCAACTCAACCTGAAGAGAAGCACTTTTGACCTGTAGCTCATTATACTTGTCCTCAGATGTCTTCATAAGATCAGCAATCATGAGCCTCATATTCCCTTCTAGTATTTTCAATCTCTTCCTTCAACTTTCTTATCTCTTATTTTCTCCTGTCAAACTCCCTGTTCATCCTGTCAAACTCCCTGTTCAAGGTGTTAACAACATGGAGGTTGGCACCTGCGAATGCACCCAAAGCAGCAGTTGTATCTGCTGCATCTACCTGTGGGTCCCTGGACTGCTGAGTCTAGACTATTTGATCAGTGACAGATACATCCATACCACTTTGATCCCTAGTCCTCTTTTTGCCCTTTTTAACCACTGCTTTATCAGACTTGCTATAATAATAATCCCCAAGAGAGATGACAATGTCTTCATCAAACTCAGCACTTGGCTTAGTGGATGCAGAAGTCCCAATCACTGTGGACACCAAAGAGGATGTCTGAGTGATGATAGGAGGGGGCATGGGCATAGTAATGTGAGTGGTGGAAGAAAAAGTGTTTTGAACAGCGGCTACCTCAGAGGTTGGAGAGAAGAGTGGGGTTGAATTTTCAGAGGATGGGAAGTAGATGTCGACAGCTGTAAGTGGTGAGGAAGGCATCAAAATATTTTTAGGACTAGATGATGACGATCGAGTAATTGAGGGTAGGTGTAGAGGAATCTTAAAAAATGGTGCTTCTGTAGTGGTAGGTTGCAGTGTTGGGGTTTGCACAGAAGTAGATGTGTTAGATACAAATGTGGAGGTCAAAGCCTCATACAGCTGAGCAGTGCAGGTGATAGGGCTGCTCCAGAAGGTAAAGTAGACATAGTCTGAATGGATGAAAGGAGCAATGCTGAAGACGAGGAGCTAGAAACAAAAGTAGATTATGAAACTATAGGGATAGGGATAAAATATTTCTTACCATCACCATTAAGAAAATCTGTGAATGGTTGCAAATATTGATCCACCTCTTCAGTGACAACTGTGGAGGCTATTACTTCTTCTTCTAAGTCAGAATCAACCAAATTTATAATAGGATTTGGAGAGGAAGAAACCTGCACCTTCAGTCTTTTAAATGGATTTTTCTCAACCATTTCTTGATCATCATTTGGTTGAGTGATTACAACAGTCACCTGGATATTAGCAACAGTTTGAGCAGCTGCAACTGCCTGAGTGTCTAGCATAGAGGTCATCATTGCTAGCTTATGTCTTAACTGTTTTGAGGTATGCATCAAGGATTTTAATTGTTGAGTAGTTGTTACCTATAGAAGGTGTTCCATTAGACCTTTCCTTTGTCCCCATCTGGATGGATTGCCACTAATGGAACTTTTGTTGTTTGGGATTCGTTTTCTTCTTTGTCCTTTCTCATTTTATCCAAGAGGTCCATTTGCATTGCTCTGTAACTATGAATCCTGTCTTTAAGTTCCTTTTGATGCTGTAAGATGTGACTTTTCTCATCTTTGCTTTTGGCTCTAGCCAAGACTTCAAAAAATGTATTGACACCCTGGTAAATGGAATCATCAAGAAGTTCCTCATGCACATAAGCAATTTTTATATGGTTTTTCTTAAAGTGAGCATTGAAGAATCCATTGGGATCATGTCTTCTCTTGCTAGCAAAGCCAAGCTTCAAGGAAACTATATGTTCACTCAGTATTGGAGCCCAAGTTGAAGTTGGAATAACCAATGATCCAAGGTTCAAAGGGAATTTGGGCCAACGAGTTTCTTATAAACCCTATTAGTGACAGTCTGGAAAGCCACTTCTTTTAGGACCAACCTGCCAGGGACAATCCTGGGCAGCATGTAAACAGTGTTGCCACCCCAAATCCTGATGTACAAAAAAGACTCACCAATGTACTAATCACCCATTTTAGCAATGAAAGTTCTAGCTTTAGCTGAAAATGCGGGAGCTTCCCTTTTGAAGATTGAAAAATAGACGATGTCAAGGAAGTGTTCACATATATCATAGAACCTGGATGCATAGTTAGTATCCCACAACTCTGAATAATAAATGGGCACCAGGGGAGCTGATAAAGTCTAGTTCCATCCCAAATTGGGATATTGGAACTTAGTGCAGAGTACATAAGAAATAAAGGCCAAAAAGAAGAAATTAGGCTTCTTTCTGGCAGTGGCCTTCTGGTAGTCTTAGATAGAGGTTTTGATTTCTAGTGACAAGATGGATTCCCACGGGAAAGAATCACTGGTTGCTAAAACATGATGAGCTACTGGAGCCCATTCAGCCTTGAACACAGAACAATTAGGAAGGCCATACAGTCTGCATAACATGGCTACCAATAAGGAATAGGGTTCTTTGAACAAGGTGACAGGGTAAATGTCATCAGTCCTCTGCGAGAATTTATCAAGTTCGTGCATCCAAGATTTTAACATTTCATTGAATTTGAACCTAGTCTTAGAAGATTGAGCAAATTCAACAGTAAGAGGTTGAACAACTGACTTAAGGGCATAAGCCCTGGTAAATACCTCAGGACGGAAATTGGCTGGCTGTGACCCTTCACTATCATTGAAGGAATAGTCTTTGGGGTTCGTGTGTTCCACGATCCATTTAACCGTGTCATTACAGGGGAGGATAACAGGTCCAGTAGCAATGGAGTGAAGTCAAGAATCCCTTATTCTTTAGTAGGCCAACTGGTCGTTTTAGATATAAAAAAAGTGATCATTGTCAAAAATTGTGTAAACCCTAGGCCATTCAATCTGGTAAGTATCAATGATTCTGTCACTAGTGTCCGAGAAAATACCAAAGTTCAGGTCGTTGGTTAACATATCCTTTTGAAGGCTTTTGCAGCGAGTAATTCTTGCCATTCTTAGAAATTGGAGAAAACTCGATTTAAAAACAACGTGAAGCAAGAAATCAAAGCTAAACTATAGTAATCAATTTGAATGAAGAAATGACTAAGACACTAACATGTAATAAAACTGGACTGTGATGACACTTCCTGGTAAAAAACACAAAGAAAATTCACGCAACACAGTAATTCGCAACAGTAAAATGATAAAGAAATCGTAAAAGACCAGCCTATATATAGATTTTTCACGGGTCAAATTAGTACCGTAGGATTAAAATAAATGAACGGTCGAGATTAAACCTTGCGGGATGCGGGATCATAACGCGAGATTTAAATTTTATTAACCATCCCGCAATCTGTATTCTGCATTTGGGGGATGCGGGATGACAAAAGTACCGAAGTTTTATTCAATCTCTTCCACAATCCGCATCCCGCAATTTGTAGGTTGTGGGACCACACAACAAAATAAATCAATCAAATTACTCCCGCAATCCGCATCCCACAATTTGCAGGTTGCAGGATGATAAACTATACTTACAAAAATGCTCGTGCATTCCGCATTCCACAAATTGCAGGTTACGGGATGGAAAACTCGCAACTAATAAACTTCAAGCTCCTACAATCCATATTGCGGGTTGCGGGATAAAAATTCTTTTTGTAAAAAGATAGACTTCCGCAACTCGCCAAAAGCAGACAAATCATGCATAAATTCCAAAAATTCAACTAAGTTAAATCAAAGAAACCATGATAAACATTATGGGGACCCCAAAACAACTTAAGAAATTTAGAACAATTACCTTTGTATGTGTAATTGGGGCTCCCGTGTTTTGGATAACATGGGATCTGTTGTACTTACAACATGTCCTTTTTTTTAGGACCTCTCAATAGAATCTTCATCAAATGAACCAGAGTTATCCATGGATTTTTGTTTTTCCATTTTTGCATATGTGGGTGAGTGTCCATCAGCCGGGGAGCCCTGATTTGACTCAACTAATTCCTTATTTTCTTCTCGAGGCCGATCTTGAGGTTGCAGAACTTTTCCCTATTCAAGCATTGAAGGCACTTGTTCTTCATGAATACTCATAACTTCAAAGTTGTTCTGAGTTATTATTTCCTTCATTGTTGTATCATTTTCCTTCTATCTTTGTCCAGTGGGAACACTACCCGACCCAATTTTTGCTCTTTTTCCTTTAGAAGTATTGCCCTGCTTTTGTACTAGTTTTTTGTACTTGTGTCCATTGTTCTCCCTTATCTTTAGCAGCTTCTTCATTAATTTTCTTCTTGCACGATCTGGCAAAGTGCTCGTATCCATGACAATGTCTGCACTTAAAAGGCAATTGCTCATAGTCAAGCTCTTGCACATGAGACCAATCATCTATTGTCAGCTTAATTGCTTAAGGAATCCCTACCTCTAGATCCACTTCAACACAAATTCAAGCACAAGTATATTGTTCTTTTCTTTCAACCCTATCTATGTACTTCCCCAAAGTGTTGTCGATGGCTTCAAGAGACTCTGAATTCCAGCAATGAAGAGGAATATGCGGCAGCCTAACTCATACCGGAACAACAGAAGGGACATCTTGATTCAGATCAAAGTCTGGAGTCCACTTATTCAGGTAAAGCCCTTGAGGGCCCATGAAATATGGTCTGTTTCGAAAAATTAAATCTCTGTCTTTTGAATTTTCAAAAAGAAAAACATAGTATCCTTTACCTGTCAGGTTGCTTCAAATACCTTCTGAGATGAGGGGTTTCCAATTTCTTTGCACCCACTTGTCAATAGCCTTTGGAGATGGCCAAAGACCAGTGAAATGGCCAATAAGACCACGATCTGCAATGTTCATAGCTGTACAACATGGTTGCTCCACTAGAAGATCCACCGAGGGAAGTTTTTTGACAAAAGTCTGCTGGTTCTGGGAGGGCTTCCTTTTTCCACTTGCTCCAACCAAATTCCTGAAGGCAGTGAGTTCAGGAGGAGGGGAGGATCCCCCTCCCACAACCATGGCTAAAAATCACAAAGTTGACCTTTAGAGGAACACAGAGCTAATTCAATAAACTCTTAAACTCAAAAAAATTCAAGATATCTCAAATTCCTCCTCTAGACTCAGCTGAACCAACAAAATTTTTCTCCTAAAAGACTAGGATCAGCCACAGCACAAGCTGGGCGAGCACACCAAACCAAAATTGTTTGATTTTTAAACCAAACACCAGTCTAACTTGATCTTGGCCACTCCTGCAAATATTTCACAAAGAACGAAATGCAGAGGAGAAACCTCCATGCAACACCATAACACAACACATAGAGGAGAAGGAACTCCACGTTGGCACCTGATCAACAACCTCAAAAAAAACCTCAAAAAGAAAAACCAAAATCTCAAGGACTGCAGTGGCCTATCCTCTAAGAAACGAGTCCTCCAAATCAGCAACACCAGATCAATGGCGACGAAATCAAACACAGGGTCTCTCGAGGAAGAACTAGAGTCGAAGGCTCTTCACAGATCAAGAAAACCAGAAGAAGTATTAAAATCTTCTTGGAGCGTGAAAAATTGCTTTTGTTCAAATCTTTCAAAAAAAATTGTGTGTAAAAAGTCTTGTTTTTTAGCCCAGTCTATCTGTGAACGATCTATGAGATTTATATGGATATGCTCATCTTTTCCACTCAAGGAAATATAGGTGCTCGAAATTTTAATTCGTGTCTTAGAAAAATAATTATACCATTGCAGTTTATATACTTCGTCAAGTAAAATAGAAGAAAGTTCACACTTGGATGAAGAGTTTTGCTCATGCAATGTGATAATAGAAGAGTTTGGGTCGATATTATCAAAAGAGGGTTGTTGAACAGAAATAATAACAATATCATCTACTACATCGCATTCCATTTTGGGGAGCTCAACAACATCTAATGAAGGATATATAGAAATAATTACCTTAACAAGGCACTAAAGGAAATAGTTTGCTCATGAGTAAGCCTACATTGTGTCAAACAGATAACAAAATTGTGGACTTAAAATGCCTAACCATGGATCAATAACCACAAACTTAACATTAAATCGTTACTCGACTTACTATTGTTCCCATATGAATCATTCATAAATATTGGAGATATTGGTTTCAAAAGCAGACTTAAATAAATTCATTCAACCACTGATAGAATCAGACTTTTGATATTAAATGAGTTCCTGTTACAGATCTGAATGGAACTCATGTTCCTTTGGATTTGATACCAACTGAATAATATCGCTCCAAACTTACATAAACATACTTACATAATAAAAATACATAGCAAACTTCCAGTCTGATCGTCTTCGGACAACGAAGATCATCACAGACATTACCCTCTGTTACAATGAAGATCTATGTTTTTCATTGGCGAAAATCGCCTATGAAAAACATAGAGCTTCGACTCTAAGACTCAGAATTAATAACATTATCAAAAGTTAAAAAAAAAAAACATTTTTGGGTTTATACTTGAACAATTAGTATCTAGGTTCCAAAATTGATGTTGTAACAAGTGCTTGTTAGCCTTCAATATATAAATAAGCAATTTATGAATGTTGAACACTAACCTAAAAATTATGATTGTGCAACTAGAGGTAAATTCTGGGATTGACAATTAGATGACTTCAAACTCCTTCACCTAGCTTTTGTAACGTGAACCTAAAAATGCAAAAGTTGTAATTTTTTTTTTTGTCTTTTTCTTCTTTTTTATAAATATGTAATACTTCTCTTATTAGTCCATGGCTATGGCAGAGAATATATGTTTCATCTTTACATGTTAATCTATATGAATGCGTTGAATACATATAAGTTTGAACAAAGTTCAGTTAAAATTCTTGTTTAATTTACTACAATGTTGTTGGGTGACAAAACTTGAATTGAGTAATTTTCTTGAATTGAGAAATTTTATCATTAATATAATTAAAATAAATATAAAAATAAAATAAAATAGCATTATACCTCTGTTGAACATAGAAACATAGAAATATTGATGGATATGTGCAAGTTCCTTCACATGCCATATTCACAAATAACCAATGGACTTCACTGCATTGACATCATAGGTGCATCCATAAAGATGATATTCCTCTTCTTGAAGCTAGAGGAAACTTGTATATTCTTATTCGAAGAGTTGTGCATCATCTCGGCATAAGTGTATGGGCCTTTAACAATTCATCTTTTTTCTTAAATCTTTTTTAGCCTTAGAAATCTCTAGACTTGACACATTTCAAGCCTTTTAACAACATCCAGAAAACACACGGTGTCAAATTTAAATAATTTTCCACCGACTAGAATTCAAGGGTTTTGAGTCAGCGGAATTTGAAGGGTTGTGATTTTCAAAGGTATTTATTTTTCCTTACTTGTTGCTTATGCATTTAATATCCATGTAGATATGGTTCAAAGTTTGGCAAACGACTCCTTTAAAAAAAGCTTTATTCTTTTCTTAGATTTATAGGAGTTCAAGAAATTGAAGCATTTGAATGCTTTATAGTGGAGAATTTAACTAACTTATCCCCGAATATGAGGGTTTTTAGTTGGTGGAAATTGAAGTAGTGTGAGTTTGGGGATTTAGTGTTCTAATGTGAAGATTTGGACATGACAAGGGTCACATCTTTCGTGGTTGCAAAAAAATTTATTAGCTTTAAAATTGGCTTCATAGCTTATCAATGATTCAACTCTTAATGAAACTTGTATAAACTAGTGGTGGTACTCTATCAAAATTAGATTGGTTATACTTACCTTTGGTAAACCATATCCTATAAAGTTTGAGAAGTTCATTTTCCGGTAATTCCCTTTGTTGGCACTTCAACAACTATCAAGCTATTTCAAATTACCTATGGGGATTCAAGTATTCATATACCTAACATTTCAAACCTTAATCTTTGTTATAAATCACATAGGCAAAGCATAATTACCTTACCTGCAATGGAGAAGAGGCCATCAATATTGCACTAGCAACAACTTTGACTATTGATGATGTGGTGTTTGCATAAGTAGATAGTTTGATTAAGATGGTATTAATTTTGAAATTGAGACTAAAAGTGTTGTTGAATAAACCAACTTAGATCCAGCTTTACCCGGCTCTATCATGCGCCAAGAGGGATCAAATATTTCGAGGTGCAAACCCTGCTTCAGCAATTGCACTCCAAAAAAGGGTTTGCACCTCGAAATATATGAAGCTGGATCTAAGCTGGTGAAAGAAGGTGGATAATGTTATTGATTTTTAGGTTAAACTCAGTTCGGAAATGGTGATATGAGCTCGAAACAATTTTCGAGATTTAAAGTCGGCTTCGATTATATGGTTATGGCTGGTTATAATTGCGCCAAAAAGTACGTTTAATAATGGAATTTCTCTCGGAAAACGATTATAGGACTGGTTGGAGAAGATTGTTAATGCTCTAGGAAAATTCCGCTCTAGAGTTTCAATTAAGATTTTAAGAAGAATTTCGAGAAAGAGATCGTTTGTGAAAGATGAACGAATATTTTGATCTGTAGATATTTCACAAACCCTTTTTGATCTGTAGATGAACGAATATTTTTCGTCTCAGATTCATTTGTGTTTTGATGGTAAATATAGGATTCGTCCTTGTATGAGTTTTCAAGACTTGGTCTGCGTTGAGCTGTAGGATGCACTTTATTTTACATTACAGTTCTGAACTGTATTAACCTAGGTATACGTTGATTACCAAATCATTTTTTTTTTGATATGTAGAATTATATAAAGCTTTTAAACATATACGATTGACTCAAAACCTCTACATACAATTTCCTTACCTCTCTTTACGATTCCATTGTTTGATCTGTAGATATCACAATCAGTCCACATAAATTTTCCTTACTGCGTGGTATACCTCCCGTATCCAATCTAAGTCTGCGTTTGATGTTTTTCCCAAAACCTTTATGAAAACAATTATGGATCTGTAGAAATTTAACTCTGAGCGGATGTATATCTAGGTATGCGTTGATGTCTCTATACCAAACTCAAGAAAATTGCCATCCTAGTTTTGAATTTTCCTGAGTGGATTATTGCTCAAAGAGTTCGACTTCGCCCAAGTATTTATCAGAGGATGTACTATGTGATCGGTGGGTGGATGCAAATGATTCTAAGGCCACGAGAGAGGAGAAGAAACCGCCGACATGCTCGACCTACTTACAAATATTAATATATATATACTTAAGATTATTAATTATTAAGCCGACTTGTATATATATAGATATATAAGCCGACTTTTTTATGTGACACGTGTCATCTCCACGTTGAACACGGAATCACACTTCTACCTCATACCGGGCTGTAGAATGCGCCCTGTTTGACTTGTTTGGTGCTAAAGACCTTGGTCAATAATGAAATTTTAACGTGTTAGGTCCCCCACGGGGGATACATATGATTCATGCAAGTGGATTATTCCAAATTGTTAGTTTTGATTTTTGTATTTATCTAATGTTATACTATAGTTTGAATATCAAATATTTATTGCAGTTTTTTTAATTTGTATTTAACTGTCATTTTATTTGTTTGGTACAGGTGACGTTGGTCTGGGTTTTTGTGGCCCAATACCTAGGGGCGAAGATGCGTCAGTCCGACAAGTGTCGTATGGTGTCTATAAATGGAATTAATGAAGGCTAACCGTAATTGTAATGCCAAGAGGTGAGTGTAGGTTGTATTAATGAAGGCGAACCATGGTTGTATTAAACTTCGCCTCCATGAATATTAAAGCATGCATTCTTATTTCATATATGTTACCTGCTTCATTGTGATTTTATTACAGAATGAACATTCAAAAACTCATTGGTCTTCAATCACTTACAACCTTCCTTGATCTAACCACTAGGTTGTGGTGCATGCATGAACATATATGAGGTTTAGTTAGTATTTATTACACACTAGTTAGTAAGAAATCAATAGCATTTACTCACCTAAGGCTCCAATCCTATCACCTAGCAATAATCCACCACTTAATTTTGAAGCCTCAGTGCATGCATGCTACATGGAGAATTCTTACCTACCATTTCATGTGCTTGATATTTGGTGGGTATGGCTTGCTCGACGATCAATATATGCTGGAAAATGAGGCTCGGTCTTCCTCCTGCTGATCTCTGCAACTTGGTGCTAGTGTTTTTCTCCTGCAAGGGCTGATGACAGGCTGGGCCTAAACCTGCCATACCCAAGGATCATCCTATCCAACAACTTAGGTTATCCACCTTTCTCCAATCCTACCTCCCTTGGACTTCCCATACACTCTACACTCCTCCACTCATTGCATAGAACCATGCATAAAACCATAAGCTATTTCAATACACATAAAATGCTTACCTTCGAACTCCTTGGTGCTTATTCCTCCACGACGGGACCTCCACACAGGACCAAGTCTATATCGCAATGTCGACCTCCCATACATTATGTCTTCAGGCTCGAGTGCGATGTCATTCAACATTCAAAACCTGGCACCCCATTGCAATCATAAACCTCTTCACCATTCATCTCCTAGCTAATCGCTGCAACGTGATCTTAGTCAACCACGCATTCAACTGGTTAGCAGCTCTGCCCTCATCCAACTCTGACTTTCCATGTCAGCATCTGACCTTCCATTTGTCACTTAGACTATCCTCATCAACCTCTAGTCATCTTTCCACCGTTCAATCAACTACACAACCTACAGAATGCATCCATTTCCCACTGTCAATATAACCAATTGCTTCTGCGCAGGAACTCCATCCTGTCTGTGATTTCACCATACATAAATCCTCATACCCGGACTTTCTCTGCACTCTTCAATAACATCAATTTGTGTTCTCAGTCTGCTTACCACTCTTTAATTATTAACAACGTGCTTTGTCCTTCAATATATATATATATATATATATATATATATATATATACAGAGTTCAACTCCAGTCACAGAGTAATCTCTGAATCAATTTGCACAGGCATCATGCTTAAGCTTGTCACAAACTCAACATAAACTTCTACATGCCTCCAACACCATTGTGCATCAAACATGGACAGGTACTCTGGTCTCACAGAGTCTTCTTAAGCATGAAATGGCTTCTGCAGGTTTTACATGTAGCCAGTAGCTATACACAGATCTACTGCAATTTACTTCCATTGCTCAAACATATTATACACAACATATAAAGAACCATTACACATAGAAAGCAAATTTTCTTTCATTAACAGAAAGATACTATACATGTCCTCCGAAAACCTGAAATCTCTATCCTGGTATGCTTCCAATGGCCAATTTACAGACTCTAAACCCCTTTATAATGCCCATAGGCTTACCATTTACTTACAAAACTGAGCTCAAAGCTCGTTCCAACTGATTCCTATAATTCTGCCTATTAGTTCCTAAATTAATGTAACTATTCCTAAAAATAGAACTCTAAGACTATCCCATCGATGACTCTTTAACCCGATCTACTATATACTTGGGATATTCTTCTAGATTTCTTATCACTCCTTTGAGTCATTCCTCAAACTTAGGAATTAGTTACATGAATCATACTTTCTATGACACCTATCCATAATCGAATCTTCTATGTCTATGCTTGTTTGCTTGTTTGCTAACTATAAGGAACATTTTACAGGAGATTTACAATGTTTTTACAATACACCCCTATGTAGGTTAATGTCATGACCTTAGGGTCTGATCAAAATTTTTGAAGTTTGTCTTGAGAGCTAATGCTCCTGCATCAAGGGCTCATGAGGCCTACCTTCTCCCATCAATATTCCAAGTATGGTAATATTGCATAGGATATTGAAGGGTGTTGGTATACGACTGATACTAATAAGTCAATCCTTCTTATTTTCTATATTTGAAAAAAAATATGGAAACAGATGGATGGGGATTTTTTTTCCCCAAGGAATTTGGAGCCCGCACTTGTGAAGATCGATGACCCAGAACCAGGGACTACGAGGCGTATACTATTCAGCTAGAAATATGAGATGACAATGTTAATAATTTAGATGAAGATTTAAGAGATGGATTAATGTTATGCGATACAAAATAATAGAACCCTCAACCTCAACAACAAGTGCCACATGGTGGCCAAGTCCCTGCCGTCCAATTTTGATGCATAATAACAAAGTTTTGAACTGAGAAGAACCTTTTGTTTCTTTGTTGTTCATGGAAAATCAATGTTGTTCGTAATATGGCTGAGCTTGATGTTAGGATGATGGTAAACTTTGGTTTGAACCATGACTATAGAAATTCCCTCAAGCTTATGTAAACAAAAACCTAGTGCGATCTCGCCAACAATCCATTTGCTTTTAATGTAAATCTAGAGTATACTTTGAGAGAAGCAAGTTCATGTAGACTTCATTGTTCAAGTATTTATCATTGAATCATTGTTTACATATTTAGCAATTAAAATACATTAATGTTTATGATCTACACATTTATTTAGGACTTCATTAATTAATGCTCACCATAAAATGAACGTTGCACGCATTTTGAACTGTCCCCTCTTCAAAACAATAACTTGGTTCCTCTCCACAACAATACTAATAAGAAATTCACTTTGCACTAGTAGTTCCTTATTGAATCTCTAGGATAGGAAGAAGATGCAGGTATAGTGGGCGATGAAAGACTGTGCAAGAAGGTACAATTGTGTATAGTTTAGACAGCTAGTGATACTTATAATAAGCTATAAATGTAACGTACTGCAACTACAACTAGCTCGATTATCTTAATGCTATGTTGTTGATTATTGTAATATCAATGTAATTTTATATAGCCATCACAATGCAATGGATAAAGAAATTTGTAGGGGATTATTGTTCACGTTGCTCTCCTAATTAACAAACACAACTTCAATTTAACCAAATAAAGGCATCATTAGCTTTTTCTTGTCTCTATGGATGATTTGTGGTAACACCATGGACGCATGCTTTCTCTTCGCTGCTTACCTCTCTCCTAAAGACTGACAAGTCTTATGTCATATACATAATAAGTAGAATGAAGAAGTCCTCTTTGGATGTTTTTATTGGTGCTTTCACTTCATTAAAGAAGGATTCACTCTATTTTTTGTCTGTTGTGTGATGCAGTTGCCAACACATCATGTTTTTTGGTACATTTTTGTATTAATTTTAGCAGTTGTAATTTAACAACTTCATTTTGTACAAATTTTGTATAATGTAAATTGTAGTTTGAAGTATTGTTCATTTTTTTGTCGATGTAGCTATATATAGAAAGATGTACACATAAAAGTGGACATTAATAAGAAAATTGCAATTTTTAGTGCTATCTATAATAAAAACAGAAGGATGGAAAATAGAATTCGTGTGTAAAGGAGTATCTACGGTATAATAGTAACCAACATCGTAGTCATCCTTTGAGTGATTTCAAAATTGATTGCTTAACATCTAAATTATCAAAGAAAGATCAACAAGTTATGCATGATAGTTATAACACACATTTGCGAATCAAATTTGTAGAAACTTAAAACCAAGAAAGGAAAAACTTGGTGCTTGTAGTTTGACTAGATGTGGAGAATGCTCCTCCTTATTGCAATAATGCTTCTCCCTACAAGACAATCAATCAATAAGTTGGCATTAATGAACTACAACTTAGCAAACATAATTGCATTATTGCCAAAGAAATAATGATTAAAAAGAATTTCATTCCAATTTCTTATTATCACAGAGGTCACTAATATGACTTTCAATGTAAGGTTCATAACATTTATCTATAATTCTATTAATATCGATGTTAGTTAAATGTGAAATATGATTATTGATTTGTACTCTTGAATTTAGCACCTCTATTACATTGGTTGTTGGGTTACTTTTGGAAATAGATGTCCTTATTGATGACAAATACCTTGTAAATGAGTTTGCTAAAAAAGAAATGAAACATCGGTCCAATGTTGAGATCACTGATTATTACATTTAATGTTATTAATAAGACTTAAATTCAAGATGTGTCCACAATTGTCTCAAGAGCCTCATGGTTCATTTGTTCACTAAGCATTGCATATTAATATTGCTTCTGTCCTATCAATAAATTTACTCTAAGTTGCACAAACATTATGGAGAATTTTTAAATGGTTTTGAATAAGTAGGATTCGAACTCAAAGAGTCTAAGTGCCACTTGCTTATATATTTGTTGTAGTTGTAAACTCTATAGAATATCAGACAGAAGAGGACATGCATATACAATAACTATCCCTACCATCGCTTTTAGCATTTAAATGTTTTGTCTAATCTGTCTGTCCAAAAGCCCAAAAGCATTAAAATATGATTTATGTAGTTTGTACATGCTTAGGAAGGAAAAGTTTCCATTTTTTCTCAGTGGAATAATATTTTATGTTAATAAACATTAACTTCATATTATGGGTGGAAGAAAAAACATTAGCTTCATGTCACAATAAGCCAACAAATAATATAATTTCTAAAAATATTAAAATAAACAATATGATAAATTATACTATACATAAATATTAAGATAAATATTATATCAAATAAATGATATTCCACATAGATATAAAAAAAAATCCAATTATATTATACAATCGTATAACTATTTGGTTCGAAATAATATAATTATTTGGTTCCATATGGAGGAAGATGTCCACAAAGCCAAATCCGCGAATGTTCTTTATTATTGCAAACTCTGGTTTTTATTCATAGATTTCATATGATACCAACTGTCTTCGATGATGGGAAGTAGGGCCTCCATGACTGTATAAGTGAACTTCAATGCTCGCCCAATTGGATTCTTGATTAGTGTTACAATACTAGCATTACTTTGGCACATCTTTGTACACATGTGTCATTAATAAATAAAATATTTTAACAATTATTTTTGTACTTTTCTTTTTTATAATATCTATATGCTAAATGGGCATTTGGGAAAATAAATTATAAAATTCTCAGTAAGCCTGCTCGTCACTAAACAGTGCGGTGCGCCACAACCTATAGGTTATTATATGTTCCAGGGTTATTGCATGAACGACATATATTTTCATGATTTATACAGTAAAATGTGGTTGATCTCGTAGATGTTGGCCACGTGCTTCATTCAAATTTAATTAAAATTAAACTAATTTGCAAGGAGTTATAATTATTTCGGTTTCTTGTTTTCCCTTCGATATTTGATCTTATTATTATTTCTCCATGGAGCATGCCAGGGTTTCCTAGGGAGTTTCCCCTTTGTTTTGGAATAAGATTAGGGAAATCGGGTTGGAACATGATGAAATAAACTTTGTTTTTTAATGTGTTAGACAGCAAGGAGCACACACTAACAATGAACCAATCGCTGCAACATATGCAAGTTACATGGGTTACACAAACATCCACTTGGATTGTACAATGTAAATTTCTTGCCACGTAGGACTTCAATGTCAATGCCAATGCAATCAAGGTGGTAATGCAAGCATGTAAGCCTTGGAAACATAACCTCATACTTTGCCACAAGGAATAAGGAAATAGTCATGCATGCATGCAAGGAAGGCAACGGAAACTAGTGTTTACACCTGTATACAAAGAATGATGGATAAACCATTACACTCTGCAGAAATGAAGAGTCTAAACTACATGCTTACTAGAGACTCGCCAGGATGGTTAAAGCTAGTAAAAATTGAGCACGAGTGTTAGATTTTTATCATTTAAGCAATATGATCTAGGATCTTATCTGAGAGAATAACATGCACACCAATAATCACAAGAGACAAGAGACACAAAGAATTTTCCTCAGGGAAACCATAAAGGAGAAAATCTCGCAATTTCCTCAGAGATAGAATGAGTACCATAGCAAAAGTAGAACCCAAAAACATAAAGATGATCTCCGACAGCTGATCTCTCTCACTTGTGCCAGCACTTCCTCTCTCACTCATGCGCCCCAGTTGAGTGAGTGTGTATGTGATAAATAAATAGGCTCACTCTCTATTTATATTCTTTCGTTCACTTAATATTTGACTCTAATATGTAAGCTCGAGTAATCCTAAGTCAGTTATGTAGGCTCGAGTAACCACAACTAGGGTACTAATGACCCGGCTTACATTAACTCACCAGGGCCAACTTCTCTAGGAGAGTCTAACAACCCTAGTGCCCCATAACTGCGGGGACTTTAACCCTTGATCAATAAGGAGGGTTGCCCTCTATGAATTTACATGACTTGTTTACATTATTGATTCTCTCGATAGGAACATCGAGGTATGACATGACTCAATTACATTACAGATACTTCCTGATAGGAACATCGGGGTACAATACATAAGAAATACAAGTGAATACATTCCGAAGTTACAAATACATCAACACTCCCTCTTAACTAGGATGGTATTCTCTTAACACAATTCATCAGCACAAGTCTTCTTCTCTGGATCAAGTCTGGATCATCATCAAAGTTGGATCATCACTGGATCATCATCAAAGCTGGATCATCACTGGATCAACATCAAGTCTGGATCATCACTAGATCAACATCAAGTCTGGATCATCACTGGATAAACATCAAGTCTGGATCATCACTGCTTCTGCTATCTCGATTGAATGGTGCTATCTCTCAATTCTTCTCATCATAGGAATTTCTATAGAGCCATCCCTTTTTCATGCTAGTTGTAGGCTTAGCCTCCATGTAGGTATCCATCTTCTTCAACACTTATATCTGACCCAGTCAGAAAGGCCCGCATAACACTTACATCTAACCATGGGAAGAACACATCCACCACCATGTCAGAAAGGCACACCCAACACTCACATCTGACCATGGGAGGAACACATCCTGCATCCATGTCAGAAAGGCCCAGCACTCACATCTGACCATGGGAGGAACACATCCTACATCCATGTCAGAAGGGCACTGCACTTACATCTGACCATGAGAGGAACCAATCCAGCATTCATGTCAGAAGGGCTCTGCAATTACATCTGACCATGAGAGGAACCAATCCAGCATTCATGTCAGAAGGGCTCTGCACTTACATCTGACCATGAGAGGAACCAATCCAGCATTCATGTCAGAAGGGATCTGTACTTACATCTGAACATGAGAGGAACCAATCCAACATTCATGTCAGAAGGGCTCTGCACTTACATCTGACCATGAGAGGAACCAATCCAACATTCATGTCAGAAGGGCACTTGGACTCATCGCTTCTCCTTGGAAGGAACCTCGATATGGAGAACACCAAGCTTCTCCATGAAGTACTCAAACTTCACTCTGGCAATTTCTAGCATAGAATCACATTAGGGTTGATTATGTCCAAGGATAACCTGCGAGCTTCACCAAGACCAATTACATATGAGGACAACCTACATGACCGTTTACGTCTGAGCCTCCTACGAGCTTCACCAGGATTTTATGCTTAAACAACCTATCTCACCGGCTATGCTAAAACTCCCTCTTTCGAGAGATCTCGATCTGGATGACATACTGGACCTTCACTGCTCCTCTCTACATCATTAAAAAATGCAAGTCAGATCAATCAAATCAAATAGTACTTTTCAAAAGAAACATACTACCTCCCAAATAACAAATGGAAACATATTTTTCCTCAGTTGTACTCAGCGCCATGCAGGACTCCATCCTGCCAAACCAAGAGATCACACATGATCCCATACTGAAGCAACACCCCGAGGTGCTCTTCCTATCAATGGCACTGCTTGCCCAATCCAAATCCACATAACCTTCCAGGTTAATGTTCTGATTCGCCTCATACTTGAGTCCATACTCAACTATACCCTTCAGGTACCTCACTACATGCTTTGCAACCATCAGGTGAACATGTCTCAATGTGTTCACAACAAAGCAAATATCTGGTCTCTTATTCGTCAGGTACATCAAGGAACAAATCATCTGACGATACATTGTGGCATCAACTGTCTCTGATGAAGCATCACTCAATAGCTTCAGGTTCGACGCCATAGGTGTGGTCATGGCCTTGCATTCCATCATCCTGAACCTCTTCAGGATCTCTACTGCATACTTCCCTTGACCCAGGGAGATTGCATTCTTCCACACCTACATGCCTAGAAAGTAGTGCATCATAACCAAGTCTTTCATCTTGAACTCGGCAACAAGTCTCCTTCTTGCAACTTTAATGAGTTCCTCTTTTCTATCAGGGACAAGTCATCGACATATAACATGAGCATCACTGGTATTCCTCCTTCAACCTTGAATGAAAGGTTGGAATGTGCTTTACTCTCAGTAAATCCTATATCCATCAGTAAGTTATCCATCCTATTGTACCATGTCGAACCTCAAAATCTTCTGCAGTCGCTCCCTTTGAAGCGAAGCATCATTCTCCCTCTTCCTTTCGTACTCTATGCATTGACACATTCTGTATTGGAGTGACAAGTAGCTTCCTCTGCTACTAATATTCTATGTATCCATCTAGGGTCCCTGGTTATCAAGATCCTAAACCTCTTTAAAATTTCTTCTCACACCTATCTGTGAGCTTGTCATGCTCTATAGGCTTTCATCTTCAACCTTGTACCAAAGGTTAAGTAGCAAAGGTTAAGATCTTCATCACTCTAGGTGATCTTCAAGCTCTTCTTGTATGTGTTATCCCATGAGTTCCTTCTGAGCTCGTACAAGGCCTTCTCTAATTTGCACATGAGTCTGCCTATCATGTGCCTCAACTCCCACTGGATGCAAATATCTCTTCGTAGCCGAATCTTTCCTTGTATCCCACGATGTTTCCATCTATTGCATGCAGGATCATGTAGATCCATATGGAAGACATTACAGACTTCCCTTCAGGTCTTGATACTACATCCTATACATCATTCTTCTTGAACTGGTATTCTCCTTCCCTTTCTTCTTGGATACTTCGTCATAGCTGGAAGGCTCTGCATCAATGATGTCGCTCAACATTGTCACATAACTGGAGTGTCTTTGAGGCCTCTTTCTTTATTTGAAAGTATCATCATATTATTATTCGTCTTGGATTCTTTCTTGAACTGTCGTCACCTGTTCTTCGGAACAAGTCTCATCCTTCTTTTCTTGTAGGTGATAGCACGCGATCTTTCCTACAAGTCAAATGCATTAGTTGTATGGTTAGAAACATTTCATAAGGTATATTCATAATGAAAA
Source organism: Pseudotsuga menziesii (assembly GCA_001517045.1). Lineage (NCBI taxonomy): Eukaryota > Viridiplantae > Streptophyta > Pinopsida > Pinales > Pinaceae > Pseudotsuga > Pseudotsuga menziesii. The sequence goes on along the minus strand of LPNX010278442.1, from coordinate 76,150 downwards.
AAATATTTTTCATTAAGATATAATCATGCAACTATTTTAGCCAATACAACATTCATCCATATCTCACGGAAACTTTTCTAGATGCCTTCCATCTCTACCAAGACATCATTGAGATTGTGCACTAATCCAATATGTCAACAAAGAGGTTTCATTCTAGATAAGTAGCAATGGAGAGTTGTATAACACCATGATTTATTTACCCATCACATGCATATTACTAGTATACTGTCATTAATGCAAACATTCTATCATGCATAATACATCAACTGAATATAAACAAATGCATAACAAAACAATATCATGAAATGACAATTGAATACTCATATTTATTTGTTTCGTGGGTAGACTCCTTCTTTCAGCTTCATCGTCTTCTTTATTCATAATGGCATCATTTCTTATCCAAATGCTCAAGATGGATAAGAGCTTCTTCAAGAATTTAGTTCTTCATATTCCTCATTGCTTGAGGGATCTTCTTTGAATCATGAGAGCTTGATCTTCAATTGCTCCCATCTTCTTTTCTCTTATTAGGAGTCGAGCTTCTTCTTCTTCCTAGAGTCTGTTGAAAGTAATCACTTCCTTCTGGCACACATTCCTCGAATGAATGAATTCCATGATCCTGGGAGGCCATTCAAGGTGGTTATCGCAACTTCTGCATTCTCCACTTCTTCTTCTACCGCGTCAAGATGTTCTTTGATTTGAGAGACCCTTATAAAGTATGACTGTATGGTCTCTACATTTTGGATCTTCACATTCTTCAACCGATTTATGAAAGTCATCTTTTGATTTATATTCTTCCCTTCCATGCTTGGTCAAGGAATCAAAAATCTCTTTAGGTGTCTTTAGGGAAGAAACTTGTGGTCTAAGGTGATCCTTGATTGAATCAACAATGATCTTCTTGGCCTTGACCAAGCTCTTCTTGTGTAAGTCTTTTAGCCTCATCTCCCTCTGGAACTGGAACCTTTCCACTTATGTAGGTGTCCAATTTCATTTTCTTCAAGAACCAGTGAGATCCAATAATTCCATGCTTGGAAGTTGTCAGTTTCACCAAGCTTGCCATCAAGCTAGTGTGATTAGTCATTGTGGAAATGTGAACCTCAAATGTAAATAGCAAAAGATTAGATCTTACCAATTTAAGGTGTTCGTCCTGGTTCCGGAGCTAGCTGATCTAGGGTTTTTCAGAGAAACCCTAATTTTCAAAACTTAGAATCTTTCATATCTGATTCGATAGAAATATAGACCTCTTCAAGGCAAGCTGTCCAATGTACTCCTCTTCTGAAAACAATGGAGGGAAGCTCCCAGAACAAGAAGCCCTAGTTTACCAATTTCTTCTGCAGAAATTTCTAATACTGTTTCTGCAGTATCTTCGAAATTACTTCTCCTTTTTGTCTGAAATTTGTACTAAGGTAACCTCATCTGTCCTCTTTCCAACACCACAAGTTTTACCAGAATTGGTTTCACAAATTGGGACTTATGAGAGTTTTCCCAGAGTGACTTATTTCAAGACTGTTCAGCATAGCAAACTTATAGGGACTGCCATGTGCCATGTTTCATCAACAGGGTCTAAAAATGCTACCACAAAAAGTACAGTCCATGCCCTATCTAGAACATCTTGCAAAATTTCATTTGGATTTTTGTAGCCCATGATATAACAATTCTCCCCAGGTGTCCTGTTTAGGCATGAATCCTGGAAGAGGCTGGAACCCTGATTTGGAGGAAACATATCTCCTAGAATATAGCGAATCTGAGGCTGAAATTTGTACACAGGGTACATCAAGATTTTATCTTCATCCTGTGAAAATTTCAGCCCATGAAACTTCTCCAATCCTTAGATATAGTGAATGTACCAAAACTACCAGTTTTAGTATTTTAGGGTTTTTCACGCCTGGGGTCAAATTAGGGTTTGACTTTCCCCGAGTTTTACCCAACCAAAAATCTCGACCTTGGTCTCTAAATTTTGATTTTGATGAGGAGAGAAATACTATGCCGGGCTCACTCAAAAAATTCCTCTTCTGTAAAAATCCTTAATTTCCCGCAGCAAAAACTGAAAATGCCCGAAATCAAATTCTGCTTCAATAGAAAGATGCGCCCTTCAATGGAGAGTTAGCCTACCTCTTTTTGTTGATGGATTGTGGAGAGAGACCCAAAACGTTATAAGCCCTAGCTTCTGCAACTACACATTGTCTTCTTCTCAGGTTATCTCTGATACCATGTTAGATTTTTATCATTTAATCAATATGATCTAGGATCTTATCTAAGAGAATAATATGCACAACAATAATCACAAGAGACAAGAGACACAAAGAATTTTCCTTAGGGAAACCATAAAGGAGAAAACCCCGCAGCTTCCTCAGAGATAGAATGAGCACCATAGCAAAAGTAAAACCCTAAAACATAAAAATGATCTTCGACAACTGATCTCTCTCACTTGTGCCATCACTTCCTCTCTCACTCATGCGCCCTAGTTGAGAGAGTGTGTATGTGATAAATAGAGAGGCTCATTCTCTAGGAGAGTCTAACAACCCTAGTGCCCCACAACTAAGGGTACTTTAACCCTTGATCAATAGGGAGGGTTACCCTCTATGACTTTACATGACTTGTTTACATTATTGATTCTATCGATAGGAACATCGGGGTATGACATGACTCAATTACATCACAGATACTTCTCGATAGGAACATCGGGGTACAATACATAAGATATACAAGTGAATACATTCCGAAGTTACAAATACATCAACGTATAATATCTATATGCTAAATGGGCATTTAGGAAAATAAATTATAAAATTATCAGTAAGCCTGCTCGTCACTAAACAGTGCGGTATGCCACAACCGTTATTATACGTTCCAGGGTTATTGCATGAACGACATATATTTTCATGATTTATACAGTAAAATGAGGTTGATCTCGTACATGCTGGCCACGTGCTTCATTCAAATTTAATTAAAATTAAACAAATTTGCAAGGAGTTATAATTATTTCAGTTTCTTGTTTTCCCTTCAATATTTGTTCTTTTTATTCTTTTTCCATGGAGCATGCGAGGGTTTCCTAGGGAGTTTCCCCTTTGTTTTAGAATAATATTAGGGAAACCGGGTTGGAACATGATGAAAGAAACCTTTTTCTTTAGTGTGTTAGACCACAGGGATCACACAATAACAATGAACCAACCACTACGACATGCGTAAGTTACATGGGTTACACGAACATCCACTTGGAGTGTACAATGTAAATTTCTTGCCACGTAGGCCTTCAATGTCATTACCAATGCAATCAAGGTGGTAATGCAAGCATGTAAGCCTTGGAAACATAACCTCATACTTTGCCACGAGGAATAAGGAAATAGTCATGCATGCATGCAAGGAAGGAAAAGGAAACTAGTGTTTACACCTGTATACAAAGAATGATGGAAAAACCATTACACTCTCTAGAAATGAAGAGTCTAAACTACATTCTTACTAGAGACTCGCCAGGATGGTCAAAGATAGTAACAATTGAGCACGAGAACTGAATCTCAAGATGCTTCGTGGGGATGTGCACGTGGGAAAGATGGGAAATGACTAATGCATGGGGGAATGCTGTTGGTTTTGGTTTTGTTACTCGGATTTGTAGATTATTGTGTAAGGGTGGTAGTTTATGACAATATGTTCATATTCTTTGGTCAAAACAACTTTGGACAAAGTCCTTCATTACTCCATGGCAATCTCTCCTTGCAATATCTATTGCCCTGAAAAGGCCACTTCCACCGCCTCTACGGTGGATTTATTACGGGCATTGCGACCATGAATTTCAACGAATGTTGAACAACACAATATACCAAGAAGTAGAGCAATGCAAGCATAACATAACTCCAAGCCTCATTATTTATGCAATGAATTAAGCTAAGGCGGTAAATGAATGCTCAAGAAGTAGAAACTGGGTATCATCGATATCATTGTTTCCTTGTCTTGATGGTTCTTGGTTCTTAGTTCTGTCTTTCAAACAATTTAAACTTCTAGATTCAGATGTGAATGCAACTGCTCAGGAAATTCTTTGATGGTTGACTGAATATCCTGCTTAGTAATCTGGAATAGTAGAGGTATGAGTAATCTTCTTGTTATTTTCCTACAATCTTTTGTGCAGGTTGGTGGAAAGTGCAGTATTGCTCCCAAAACTGAAATCATAATGTGCATGTTGGTGGGACTACCATAGTTGAACGTCAGAAGGAGATGCTAAAAAGCATGTATGATGAATAGGTGAGGATGGTGCAAGACTAGTTTGCAGTGAGGTCAGGGTATTCGCCTTTATTGATTGAGGGTAGAGTGTTGATCCATGTGTGTCCATCTTCCAACGAGTTCAATTAATAAAATATTCAGTATTGAAGGGTGTGTTCCCCACATTTATTGATTTTTTTTATACTGTGTGTGTTTTTTTTAGGCTTGCAAACGCGCTTAAGCTTGGGGAGATGCATCATTTTGGTTTGTAAATGCCCTGTAAAGGAGCTGTATCATTTTGCAACTCCAAAATTCAATCAATCAAGGGAAGAATATCATGTCAAACAAAAGGAGATGAGTGGTGAAAAAGAACATTCAATCGTAATTCAACGAAACATAAATACTCTATATTGCAACATCTAATCTGTTTTAGAATTTGAAAAACTTGGTTGAGAAACAACATATGCAATCCATGCCACAACAGAGATGTCCTTCCAAATAACCCAATTATTGTTTTCCAACTTTTGATTAGAATAATTAAAGGTCCTTGTAGTTCCATAGATCACAAAAAAATTTCTTTCTGCATTTTCTCTTTGTCCGGACTAATTAAAGTAAAATGTTGACTAACGCAGTTAAATATTTTATATTCTAGGGTTTGTCTAGGGGGTACAGTGTCCTCTGCATGGCATGAAATCCCCCCTCCCCGCTTTAGGTTGCTCCGAAAAATCCTGATTCGAATCATTCCATGGTGTCTTTCGTGAAGTAGTCGGTGTCCCGAATGATGGTTAGGGGATATAGGGAATTGACTGTGACATTATTTCCATGGATTTGACCATTGTACTAGGATGAAAAGAGTACTAAATATGTGGCACTTCTCTCTAAACTCTTATTTCTACGTCATCTTATTTTCAATCTCTACTCCACCTATATTCAATTTTAACCAAACTTTGATCAATTTGAATGCGATATCAGACTAAAAATGCTTACCATTAATGCATCTCAATGATTACTCACTCCATATTTTTTGCAGATGGCCTTTATTTGTATTATAGTTCAAGCAATCATGCAAAGATCTTGTCTTGTAAATATTCATCACATAGTTTAAAATTTGATCTGGAGTCGAAGATCATATGTATTGTTATTATCTCTTTGGCCCCTGCTTTCAATAGTGCAAATTCCAAACATGGAAGATCTATATTAGAGATTTGGTGAGGTTTATTTTGATTGGTATTGCAATAATCAATAATGAGATTGCTAATGGTTTTGATATGTCCAAGTGGTTATGAATTTTTTTATACACCTCGATCTACTCCTGGCATGCTTTGAATAATATCTCAAGTGCTTGACACGTAACATGATTTGAATTCTCATTGTTTTGCACGTTATTGTTTGTTGAGGATTGACGATGTAATTAAAAAAACTAGGGAAGCACCTTCAACAAAAATTGAGAAAAGAGAGGTTGCATTCAGTATCAGGTACCTAAATATTGTTAGAAATGGATATGCTACTTTGTTTTAAGTTACTGCAAGAAGATTAGGTTGAATACAACAATAGGTAATATGCATTAATTGATTGTTGAACTAGAGAAAACGTTGGAAAGGATTGTGTAATTATTTACCTAGTGTTGGTGTTTGTTATGTTGTGCTCCCGCAAAATAAAATTTGCATTTGAAACTGAGACACGTCCAACAACAACATCGAAGTGATGTCAATTCTGAGAACAATTATGAGAATGGACATCAATGCCATGGCAACCAAATGGCAAAAGAGAAATTGAGAAATTGCAGATGCAAAAAAGAAGTTGAGAAATTATAGATGTAGAAGATTACCCCAATGTCTAAATAAGGAATTCAACATATGCGATGGAGATCACGCAAAAAGAAGATGGAGACAGTGCAAAAAGAAGCTTCGGGACATGTGGTGCATTAAACTTCGGGAAAGGAGGTGCATGAATCTTCGCGACAAGTTGTTCAGTCATTTACAAGGTGTGAGTCATTTAGCCATTCAATGCTCACCAAATAGATATTAAAAGTTTGCTCATTTTACCAAGCATTTCGTGGTTGGTTGGGCAATAACACCACAAATATTTCAACCAATAACATTCAAGCTAAGTATTTGCAAACTTAAATAATGAACATTTAATCATGCACCAGACCTTTAATCATGCCGGGGACGACGCTGAAAGCCTACTTTCCCTGGGTTACTCATCATTTAACTGGTTTCGAGAGGTGGAATTAAACCAACAAATTTTAGAAGACTACATTTCACCAAATATTTCATAGTGGCTACTAAAAGAGTTGGAACAAAAGGTAGACCTAGTTTACCTTTACAACTGGGTGTCTCAGACCTAGAGCAGATTCTGAAAACAGCTAGGAAAATAAAAAAAGTCTCAGTCATCTCCAGCCTTATGTAACCCTGATCAACTAGACTTATCATCACCTTTTTCTATTTTAAAGGAGGAGGAACAAGATTCATCCTGGTTGAAAACTACAATTCCTATTAGTAATTTTCAAATCTTTATTGATCCTCAATCTTTCAAGAAAGCAAAGACTTTATCTTCTGGAAAAATCCCTTTATTTCACCTCAATTGGTAAGACTCCTTTTCAGCCAAGTTCTAGTCAAGTCTTTCCATCATCTAAACCAGTCAACTTAAAGATGGCAGCCCAAAATCAACCATTAGATATGATGGACCAAATGGTGGTAGCTAGGTATGCACCTCTAGTTTTGCCTCAGCCCTTAAATGCTCTCCCTAGTGGAGATTACCAAAAATACTTACCTAGGTTTAATGGACAAGGTGAGACCACAGCTGAGGAGCATTGGGATGCATTTCTTAGCTATGCAGATAATTAGAATATCGAGGCAAAGGATGTGTGGATGAGGATGTTCATACAGAGTCTAGATGGAGAGGTCATAAAATGGTTCAGAGAGTTACCAGCAAACTCTATTACTATAATAGAAGAGCTTCAGGATCTTTTCATGAGACAATGGGGGTGATACTAAGGATCACACATATTACATTATAGAGTTTGGAGCTCTTAGATATAAGAAAGATGAAACTATAGCTGATTTTTCTAAGAGGTTCAATAAAATGTATGGCAAAATTCCTGCAGAGATTAAACTTTCTGAAACTTCTGCAAAACTAACTTATGCTAATGCTTTTGATCATGAGTTTTCCTTACTCTTGAGAGAAAGAAGACCTGTTACTTTACTTAATATGCAGGAGTCAGCATTAGAAGTGGAATCTAATATACTTGCTTCCAATAGACTGAAGGGAAACTAAACTCAATAAGTTTATGACATAAAGGGTAAAAAAGAGGCATCTCCAGTGGTTTCAACATCCCACTCTGTAGAAGGAAAAAATGATGGAATGGAAAAACTTGTGAAAATCCTAACAGCAAAACAAAACAAATTGGAGTTAGAGAAAAATTAAAACAAACATGTTCAAGAGGGAGACAGAACCCTAATAATCCAAATCAATTCAGAAGACAGTTTGCACCTCGTTTCATTCCCAGAGAGAGAAGAAATAATGATATACAATGAGACAGGAGAGAAGCTGAGGATCAAAAGGTACCACCCCCACTTCAAAATAATGTTACTGATGAAGGAGAAATAGAAGAAGAAGAGTTTTTTGAGGATCCAGATCAAGATATGAATTATTTTGGAGAACAGTTGTCAGAAGGTTTTGTGACTGAGGAGGATTTTTTAAACTCAGAATATTATGATGCAGATGTGTTTGAAATAGAAAATGATTTAAATCTTGAGGTAACTGCTGATATATATCAGATTGATCTGAAGAAAATCCTAAATTTAAGATCAGGGCCAAAACAGGTGGTTCAAAATCCTATGAAAAAGGTAGTTCTGCCTCCTAAACAGCATTCAGATCCGGTATTAGAAAAAATATATAATCAGGATAAACAAAAGAAGGTTATTGAAGTTGAAGAGGTGAATAAAGGTATGCAGAATTTTAATCTTGAAAATGAATTGTGCAAAATTAAGATCCCTATGCCTTACACTGATTTGATGAAGAATCTTTCTTACAAAATTTCAGTCTTGAAAATGATTGGTTCAGCAAACAGTCAACTTCCCTCTGACACAGTAAATTTACAAGAGGAAAATCCTAAAAATTTTATTGGGTCAACTTTGGCAGAAAAAAACTGAAAATGATGCAAGTGCATCTCCTCCTTTTTACATTACATTAACCATTCATGAGCAGATGATACATAATTGCCTTTTGGATTCAGGATCATCTCATAATCTAATGCCAAAAGCAGTCATGGAGACTTTAGGGTTGAGCATAACAAAACATTATCATGACTTGTATGCTTTTGATTCACGAGCTGTAAAATGTTTAGGAGTGATAAAGGATATGGTGGTTAGTTTAGCTCAGCTACCAATGAAGAGTGTGATTATGGATGTAGTAGTAGCAGACATCACTCCTAAGTTTGGAATGCTCCTCTCTAGATCTTGGGCCAAGAAGGTAGGTGGAACTCTACATATGGACTTAACATATGCAACCATGCTTGTCTTTGGAGGTGAAAACAAAAGGTTGTATAGAGAATTACAATTTGCTTATATTGTGACTGATGACAAGAATCCTACAAATCATCCATTGTATGATGTTGGAAAGGATTTGGGTACTTGTATGTTGCATTTCAATGATGATAATGATGTTGTTGGTTTATTACAAGTTGAAAAAGAAAAATCAGTCAAATGCACTAAGGAACAGGAAGATGAACTTTGGCAAATGTATTTTGATGGATCATCATCCAGAGAAGGTGTTGGAGCAAGAGTTGTTCTAATATCTCCTGGTGGTGAAGCAGTAAGGTTAATGTATAAGTTGGAATTTATTACCACTAATAATATTGCAGAGTATGAATCTTTGTCGTTAGGTTTGAAAACTGCAAAATATTTAGGTATTCAACAGATCTTTGTGTATGGCGACTCCGAGTTGGTTGTTTAGCAAGTAAGGAATAACTATCAAGTAAAACAAGATTTGTTGAAAGTGTACCGAAATGAAGTATGGGATATGATAGACAATTTCTTTGTGGCTTTTAATATCACTTATATTCCTAGGGATCATAACCAAACTGTTGATTCTCTCGCCGTAGCAGCCACACATTTCAGTATTCCCAAAACAACACAGTTGAAGTATCCTATTGAAGTTAGATACAAACCTTCTGTGCCTGATAATATAAAGCAATGGAGAGTTTTTGAAGATGATTTTGAGATAAAAAGATTTTTAGAGCTGACAGGTGAGTTTTCTAATTCTGTAATTGACCAAGAACGGGATGATGAAATTGAACATATAGAGGGTGTTTCAGAAAATGAGATTGCAAGTCACAAGATCATTGAGCTGAAAAGTAATTTTATTCCTAAGGGTCTGGTGCCTTTGGAGAGGATTTTTTCAAAGAATGATACACCCTTAAAACCAGTTGTACAGTCTTCAGAAGAAAATGTAATGGACTGTAATATTGGCACCAAGGAGCATCCCAAAATGGTGAAGATCTCAATGGCACTCACAACAGAACAAAGAAACAGGTACATCAAGTTGTTAAAAGAGTATGTTGATGTTTTTGCTTGGTCATACGAGGATTTGAAGACATATGATACAAGTATTATATAGCATAAAGTACCTTTAAAACCAAATGTTAAACCTTTCAGACAGAAATTAAGCAGGATCAATCCTGCTTTGTTTCCCATTATAGAAAAGGAAGTTAAAAAGTTGTTAGATGCTAATATTATTGTTCCCCTCAGATATTCTTCATGGGTAGCCAATCTAGTTCATGTCAGGAAAAAGAATGGTGAAATCAGACTCTATGTTGATTTTCGAAATTTGAATAGGTCTTCATTGAAGGATAATTACCCTTTGCCAAAGATAGAAAAAATATTGCAGAAGGTGGTTGGTGCACAAAGAATCTCTATGGTTGATGGTTTTTCAAGATATAATCAAATTGCCATGCACCCTGATGATAGAGAAAAGACAACTTTTACTACTCCTTGGGGTACTTTCATGTACGACAAAATGCCTTTTGGATTAATGAATGCTAGAGCTACTTTTCAAAGAGCTATGGACATAGCCTTTGTGGGAGAGAGAGATAAGTTTGTAGTGATTTACTTAGATGATATTACAGTCTTCTCACAATCTAATGATGAGCATCTAAAATACTTAAAACAAACTTTCCTGAAATGCATAAAATCTGGTTTGTCTCTCAATCCAAAAAAGTCACATTTTGTTGTACAAGAAGGTAAGTTGTTGGGTCATTTAGTTTCAGCCGATGGAATAAGGAGCAAGAAGGATGTACAATCTTTTATTGGTAAAATAGATTTTCTGTGTTGGTTCATACCAAATTTTGCTGAAACCATTAAACAGATTACAGCTATGTTGAAGAAGGATCAGGAAGTCAAGTGGACTGCAGAAGCAAAAAACTCATTTGAAAAGATTAAGATGGCTCTTACGGAAGCACCAATATTAGTAAGTCCTGATTTTACAAAGGAATTTTTAACTTTTTCTTTTGCATCTAAGGATTCTTTGGCTCTTGTTTTATTACAGAAGAATAAGGATGGACTTGAACAGCCAATTGCATTTTTCAGCAAGACCCTCAGAGACTCAGAGCTGAGGTACAGTACTTTAGAGAAGCAAGCTTACTCATTGGTAAAGGCATTAAAATTTTTCAGAATTTATGTTTTGCATTCCAAAGTTATTGCTTGTGTTCCTAATGCTGCCATTAAGGATGTTTTGACTCAACCTGATAGCGAGGGAAAAAGAGGGAAATGGATTGCAAAAATAATGGAATATGATGTGGACATTAATCCTACAAAGCTAGTAAAGGGACAAGGTTTAGCTAAACTATTAGCTAATTCAAATTGTCAAGCTTTAGGTCTTCATCTCATGGCAGAACAACCAACACATGAAGAATTGCAAGCAGAGCAGGAGAAGGAAAGAATTATGGACCACTATGCAGAATCCACATGGTATGCAGATATTGTACATTTTCTCTTGTATTTACAATGTCCATAACATCTAGACAAGAAAGTTGCTAGGTCATTAAAGTTGAAAACTACTAAATATTGTTTGATAGAACAACAACTGTTTTGGAAAGATCCAGGGGGTATTTTGCTTAGATGTTTGGATAAGCCAAAAATTGAAGAAGTAATCTCTGAATGACATGAAGGTGCTTGTGGGGGACATAAGTATTGGAAGGCAACATCTTATAAAATTTTCAGAGCCGGATACTACTGGCCTTCGTTATTCTCTGATGTATATCAGCAGGTAAGAGCATGTATCCCTTGTCAAAAGTTTGCTGGCAAGCAAAAATTGGTGTCTTTACCATTAAAGTCTATTGCTGTAAATGCCCCTTTTCAGCAGTGGGGTTTGGACTTTATAGGGGAGATAAATCCTTCCTCTTCAGGGCAGCATAAATGGATTTTGACTACTACATATTTCTTTACTAAATGGGTAGAAGCCATCCCCACAAGAAATGCAACAAATAGGGTGATCATAGATTTTATTCTGGAAAATATTCTTAGCAGGTTTGGATGTCCCAAGAAGTTATTGACTGATAATGCTCAAGCTTTTAAGTCTAAAGCTATGGTGGCATTTTGTGAAAAGAATGGGATTATTTTGAAACACTCAACACTTTATTATCCTCAGGGAAATGGGTTAGATGAGTCAACTAATAAGAGTATTATTCAGAGTATCAAGAAGTTATTGAAGCAAAATAAATGATCATGGGACTCGATGTTAAAATATGCATTGTGGGAAGATAGAATAACAATCAAAAAGGCAATTGGAACTTCTCCTTTTCAATTGGTATATGGTACCGATGTAGTGTTTCCTGTTCAACTTGGTATTCCAGTGATGAAATTTATTCAGGATAGTCAAGAAGAACCCAGTGATATTCAAAGAAGAATTTATGCACTGATAGAATTACAGCAGAAACATGAAACAATAGAGGAAAAAACTCAAATATATAGGACAAAGGTTAAAGAAAGGTTTGACAGAAAGATCAAGAAATACACCTTTTCAAATGGAGATATGGTCTTGACATGGGATGCTAAAAAGGAGCGGAAAGGAAAGCATGACAAGTTTGATAATCTATGGTTTGGTCTTTTCATAGTATCAAAGATTCTAGAAAATAATACTTTTGTGCTACAGACTTTGGATGGTGAGGAATTGTCTAATCCAGTTAATGGACGATTCCTCAAACATTTTTATAGCTTTTGAGGTAAATATTGGACTTTCATTGTATATACCGGTGTGAATAGCAAAATAAAGACTCCATGATCCAATGGAATTTTTGCAGATTAGCAGGCAGTTGCAATTACAACATAGAAGGCACTGATCTACAAGTTCTTGAAGCCTCACAGGGAGGACTTCATCCCGCAGCAGGAGCTAGATGTTATAGCATGTTTTTGCTTCTCAGTTTAAAGCATTTGCTTGTTTTTTGAAGCTTGGATTTGTTCATTTTTAAGTTTGGATTTTAGGTTAGTTTAAATCTTTTCTTTAATTTTTTATGTTTGTATTTTGATTTCATAGTTTTATTTTTCCAATTTTGGTTTTATTTAGCAAAATTCATAGTTCAGGGGCTTGTAGGGTGTTTATATGAATTAAAGGTCCTAAAAAATATCATAAAGTCTTGATCTAAGTCATTTAACCAAAGTTAACCCTTTGTTATGAGTTGTATTTTTGAAAATTATTGAAACAGGTCTTCTTGTAGTGCAAGCCTAAAAAAGTTACACACGCGCGCTACAAGAAAATCGCGCTATTCGAAAATCATGATTTTTGGTTTGAATTTTTGTACAAGGGGAGGCTATCAAGCTGTGATTGATGAAGCTAAGTGTCAAAACACTCTTATGTATTTTTGAATGACTAATTATGAAATATATGAAACTATAAGCCCTGTTTAGCCTATTTGCTGGTTTCATTTCTAATTTGTTTAATCACTCAGTTGATATATTCATTTCTTGTTTGAGGTTATTATTCATGAAATGCTTGTTAACTATGGATGGAATTCAGTGTTGTGATTATTGTATTTGGTTTATGTTTTTTATGTTATGCATCTCAGCCCTTCAATTGTGCATGATTTAGTGTTTGTTTTAGCCTTGTGAAGTTTTTACCCTCTTGTTTACAAACTGCACAACCAAAACCCTAAAAAGCTATTTTACTTAATTTTGTTTTATGAGATTGTTTTGGCTTGTTCTTTTGTAGTCTGAGAACAATTTGTGGCACTAATAGTAAACATGTAATGGTGACATGTGAAGAGACAATTATAAAATCTCTTGACCCAGATGCTGCAACAACAAACTGAGATGCCTTAGCACAAACAATACATTCGCACATGTTTGATTGGTATGATTTTCATCTTTGAATGGAAAGAAAGTGTAGCTATGATTGTTTGTCATTTGTGTCAAGCTACAACAACATCAGAAAAGCTAGTCTCACTATTAGTCCTGGGATATTCTCACTAGTAGTCTTTGTGTGATTATCTATTGGTTCCAGTATATGTAATAACTTAATTTGCATTTGTGTTTTACAGGATTTTAGACGAAATGAATAATTCAACTGGACAAGATCCTGATTGGAGTTCTTGATTGGTAAATGACAACTAAACTAATGTGTTTATGGGAAGTTTCATATTATGAATGTTTATGGGAAGTTTCTCATAACGAGAATAACCATCAACAGTTTACTCATGTAACTAATTTCATGAAGTATATAGTGCATGGTTGGGATATGCAATGTAGAGAGTTTCCTGTGAGGCTGAAACCCATCTTGTAATCTCTCCTTCTTCATTAATGAGCTTCAATACTATGCTCGTGGATGTTTCCCCTTTTTTGGGGTTTTACCAAATGAATGCTGGTGTTTTAATGCTGTCATTGATTGTGTGATTGATTTAAATTGTCTTTGAAATATAACAAGTGGTATCAGAGCTGGAGTGCTGAAAGAGACTGTGTGGTAGAATTGTTGTTGGAGAAAACTGGTGGAAGAATTGCCTGCGTTTTTTTTTTAGGTCTGTTGAAGAGTGGCGAAGGTGCCTGGAATCCATTATGGAGGGAACTTGCTGTCAGTCACAATGTTTTTTCTGTGTGTGTGGAGAGGTGAAACTGTGAAGACTACGTGACTGTCTGGATTTGGAGAGAACTCTGCTGGAAAAAAAATCATGTGGAGGAGACCCTCCTGTGCGTGGAGAAGAGCTGTACTATTTAGTACTGCTTGGGAAACGCAATCGTCCCCATCTCTGCCCACCAAACAACCTAGAAGAGTCTACGTTTTCTATCTACGTGGACATTGTTGTTGTGGAGAGAGCCTGCTGGCATTTTTTATTCTACTGCTGAAGAAATTAATAAGTGTGGAGCGCGAAGGAGAGCTACCCGTGGACTGCGAGTAAAAATGGTAATTTAAAAAAAAAATTGTGCTACGCCAAGTTTTTTGTTGGATATAATTGTTTGGATATATATATTCCAATATAATAATCTACAACAAGTTGGAATATATAATTGTTTGGAGATATATATTCCAATATAATTAAAAAAATAGAAGTGGTATATATGTTTAAAAAAGGCAAAATTATAGTTGGAAATATAGAACTGTTTATTTGGTTGAGAGAATTTGGGCAGAGAGGGAATAAAGTGCTTATTTAAAAGATTGAAAAGTTTAAATTATTTTTACAAAAATGTCTAGCATGAATTTTGAGATTGAAAAATTTAATGGTAAAAATAATTTTGAACTATGGAAGTTAAAGATGTAGGATTTATTAGTTCAGTAGGGGTTACAGAGAGCTTTAGATGGGAAACGAAAAAAACCTTTCACCATGATAGATGATGAATAGGAGGATCTAGATGCCAAAGCACCGAGCACAATCCGTTTATGTCTTGCGGATGATGTGTTGTTCAACATTATTGAAGAAACATCAACAACAAGTCTGTGGAGCAAATTAGAAAGTCTGTATATTACCAAATCAGTGACAAACAGAATTGACTTGATGCGATAGCTGTATGGTACGAGAATGAAAGAAGGTACGAAGATTGTAGATCATTTAAATGTTTTTAACACTCTTATTTGCCAGTTGAGTAGTATGGATGTTAAAATTGATGATGAATATAAAGCGGTGAATCTTTTATGTACTTTACCTGAGTCTTTGGGTCAAGTACTTTCTTCCAATTGTCTTAGTACAACTGATACTTTAGAATTTGACAATGTGGTTGGAGCATTGTTGTCTGAAGAATTAAGGAAGAAAACCAGTCTTGTAACCTCTTCGCCAGAAGCTTTGGTCCTTAGAGGTCGATCCAAGGAGAAAGGAGAAAAGTCAAGAGGTACTTCCAGGTCTACGTCGAAGGGCAGAAAGAGTAAATTTAAATGTTGGTATTGTAACAGAACTGGTCATCTCAGGAAGGACTGTTGGAAGAGACAAGAATCCAAGAAGGATGACTCCAAGTCAGAGGAAAAATCAGTTAAGTATTCTGATTCATGCATGATTGATGTTCTCTTGTCTGTTTGTAATATTTCCGAATGTAATGAGGAATGACTATTAGATTCGGGTGCTTTGCACCATATTTGTCCTCATAAAGATTGGTTTGCTTCCTATCAAACTGTTAATGATGGAATAGTTCTTTGAGGAGACAATCATTCATGTAAAACTATTGGGGTTGGAAGTGTTAAAATTAAGATGTTTGATGGAGTAATAAGAACACTTATAGATGTTAGACATGTACCTAAGTTAAAGAAAAATTTAATTTCTTTGGGAGTACTGGATTCTTGTGGTCATAAATGTACAGATTTTGATGGAACTCTAAAAGTTTCCATGGAACTCTAAAAGTTTCCATGGAACTCTAAAAGTTTCCAAGGGTGCTTTAGTGGTCATGAAGGCATAGAGGACAGGAAACCTTTACAAACTGGTTGGAAGGACACAAGTTAATGGTACTGCATTTGTATCTAAAGAAGAGTCAGGACCCACTCAGCTATGACATCAACGTCTTGGTCATATGAGTAAAAAAGGGCTTCAAGTATAAATGAATCATAAATTGCTTCCAAACTTGAAAACTTTGAATTTTATGTTTTGTAAACATTGTATATATGGAAAGAAGTGTAGACAAAAGTTTAAAGTAGGTAGTCATGTAAGTAAAGGTGTACTTGACTATGTTCATTTCGATTTATGGGGTCCGTCTCCTACCATTTCCTATGGGGGAGAAAAATATTATGTATTATTTGTGAATGAATTTTCTAGAAAGGTTTGGGTCTATGTCCTAAAAAGAAAAGCTGATGTGTTTAATACGTTTAAACAATTTAGAGTTATGGTTGAAAAAAGAACTAGTAGGACAATCAAGTGTTTAAGGACGGATAATGGAGGTGAATTTACTTCTTTGGAGTTTGAAAAATATTGCAAATATGAAGGGATCGTTAGACACAAAATAAATGTATACACTCCTCAGCAAAATGGCGTTGCACAACGCATGAACATGACTCTTCTAGAAAGAGCAAAGAGCATGCTCAATAATGCTAATTTGGGGCAAGAGTTATGGGCAAAAGCAGTTTCTACTGCTTGTTATTTAATAAATTGGTCACCTTCAATGGAAATAGCTTGTAAATTTTCTGGAAGAGGTATGGACTGGTCACTCCTGTGATTATTCGAATTTGAAAATCTTTGATTGTGAAGCTTACACACTTACTCCTAAAAATCATAGTTCTAAGTTAGACCCTAGATCGAAGAAGTGCATATTTGTTGGTTATAATGATGTGATGAAAGGATATAGATTGTGGGATCCTACTGCCCACAAAGTTGTCATTAGTAGAGATGTAATTTTTTATGAATCTTATCAGATTAAATCCGAAAGTGTAAGAATTGATGTGGAACGAGAACAAGTAATATCAAAACAACTAATTCAGTTGGAGAACCAAACTTCTAATGACTCAAAGAAACAAGAAGAAGTTTATGGTGAGAGAGACGTCATAGAAGATGAAGGAATTCAAGAAATTATGGAAACCCCACAACCTACACCAAGAAGATCATTAAGGGAGAGAAATCCTCCTAAGAGGTATATTGATTTTGTTTCATCTGTTTTATTTACTGATGATGGAGAACCTTCTTGTTTTCAGGAAGCCATTGATTGCATTTACAATGCTAAGTGGAAGGTGACAATGAAAGAAGAAATGGATTCTCTAGAAAAAAACAAGACATGGGAATTAGTTAAACTCCCCAAAGATAGAAAAACGGTTGGGTGTAAATGGGTCTTCAAATTGAAGAAAGGAGTTGATGGTAAGGCTGAAAGATACAAAGCCAGATTGGTCGCAAAAGGGTACCCTCAGATGGAAGGTATAGACTATCATGAGATTTTTCACCAATTGTTAAGCTATTAGTATTGTGTTAGCATTAGTTGCATTACTTGATTTGGAATTAGAGCAACTAGATGTTAATACAACTTTCCTACATGGAGATTTAGATGAGGAGATTTATATGGAACAACCAGAAGGTTATGTACAACATTAGAAAGGTAGATTAGTTTGCAAGCTCAAGAAATCATTGTATGGCCTAAAACAGTCGCCCAGGCAATGGTATAAGAAGTTTGATTCTTTCATGGTGAGCCAAGGTTATATTAGGAGTGAGTATGATCATTATTTATACTTCAAAAAGTCGAATGATATATTCATTATCTTAGTATTGTATGTTGATGATATGCTTATTGTGAGCAAAAGCATGGACAAGATTAACAGGTTGAAGGCTCATATGGCTTAGGCTTTTGATATGAAGGATCTTGGAGCTGCAAAACGAATGTTGGGTATTCAGATATACAGAGACTGAAAAAATGGTAAGCTTAGTTTTTCACAGGAGAAGTATGTTGAAAAATACTTGAAAGATTCGAAATGAATAAGGCAAAGCCCGTGAATGTTCCTTTGGCTTCCCATTTTAAAATTTCTTCAAGTTTATGTCCTAGTAGTGTTGAAGAAAAGGATTACATGTCTTGTGTACCATATGCCAATTCAACAGGATGTTTGATGTATGCAATGGTGTGTACTAGACCTGATATTTCACATGTAGTAGGTGTTGTTAGTAAGTACATGGAAAATCCAGGAAAAGAACATTGGAATACAGTGAAATGGGTGCTTCGGTATTTAAGAGGCACAAGTGGCTATTGCATCACCTTTAATAGTAGCAGTGATTCTATGTGCGGTTTTGTTGATTCAGATTTTGCAGGTGATTTGGACAAGAGAAGGTATACTTCAGGTTATGTCTTTACTCTATCAGGTGGAGCTATAAGTTGGATGTCAAAGCTTCAAGACACATTTGCTTTATCCACTACAGAGGATGAATACATTGCTGCCTCACATGCTTGCAAAGAGGCAATTTGGCTGAGAGGTTTGCTTAGAGAAGTTGGAAGGTTGCAGAACAGTGTGCCTGTCTTCTGTGACAGTCAAAGTGTTATTCATTTGGCTACAAATCCTGTTAAGCATAGTAAGACTAAACATATTGATGTAAAATATCATTTTGTAAGACAAGCCATTAGTGAAGGTGGAGTAGATCTGAAAAAGGTCCATACTAAAGAAAACTGTGTAGATATGTTCACAAAACCAGTATTGTTAGAGAAGTTATGTTGGTGTGTAGCTTCTCTTGGTTCGAATAAAAGGTGATAAATAGTCTTGGGAAAAGTATTTGTAAGTTTTGTTGTCAAGGTGGAGATTGTTAAATGACAACTAAACTAATGTGTTTATGGGAAGTTTCATATTACGGATGTTTACTGGAAGTTTCTCATAACGGTCATAACCGACAACGATTTACTCATGTAATTAATTTCATGAAGTATATAGCGCATGGTTGGGATATGCAATGTAGAGAGTTGTCTGTGAGGCTGAAACTCGTCTTGTAATCTCTCCTTCTTCATTAATGAGCTTCAATACTTTGCTTGTGGATGTTTCCCCTTTTTTGGGGTTTTACCACATGAAATGATGGTGTTTTAATGTTGTCATTAATTGTGTGATTGATTTAATTTGTCTCTGAAATATAACATTGAAATATATGGTTTAGAAAGCTTTAAGGCTAACATGTGCATTATGTGCATGGCCAAAGTAGCATACTTAGAAAGTTGAAACTGCACAAGTTTATTTTTGGTTAAACAATTTTGATGACGGGTTAGAACATTATGAGGATGTTAATAAATCTAATTGTCTGTTAAACATATAACTTCAATAATTTAACCCAAAAATATAAAATCTAGTTGTTTTTTTAATTAGAAATTGATAATTTGAAGAATGATTTTCCTATATCCAGTCTTAGAACTGATGACTATACTACCTTGAAAACTTTGTTTTTCATTATTATTATTCCATGATGTTTGGTCAAAATTACTTTCCATTATTGGTTAATTCTTAAATAATAAAGTTCTAAATATTAATACCACCATAGCTTAAACCTCGATCTGTCAGCCAACAAGAGGTATAAAATTTCTAGAGTATTTTTTAATCATTCAATTCCATGTCATGTATTAATTCCTCCATATTAAATGATTAATAATTTCAAACCCAATAAATTTTATATGTCTATGTATTTGATAGAACTCGGTTTAAGATGGATCTATGCTGGTTTTAATTTTTTTAGGTTTTGTGTAAACTTTAAAATTGAGCTAGCATATGCTCTAGAATAACTTCATTTAAATTTTTCTGGTCGTCACAAATGATACTTTATGTGACAACTTCTCCTCCATGTTGTACTATAGAGCACCTCGCTACTCTCAATGCAACTAGACTGGCATATGGTTTGCATTATGTGCATATTGTCATTTTAGTAATTCAACAAGTTTTTATTTATTTTTTTATTTGTGGTAGTTTTGCATCAATTTCATAATGAGAAGTTAAGAAACATTTCAATAAGGTATGAGTGCATATGTAGGAGTTGTTTATGATTGTTCTATTTTAATGAATCATGACCTCTTAAATGGGTTTTACATAGTTGACTTTGTAAACTATGTTAATAATTAGATGTTTTTACTCTTTTGGCACATTTGGTGCAACAAGTTTTTAAGATGGAGCAAGAAGAGTACATAGAAGAAATCAATTGGAGTTATGCTGAGTTTGTAGATAACCAAGTTGTACTGGACTATTGAGAAGGGTTTTCCTATTGTCCATGTATTTGCGGTGTATGCTATTTATCAATTATTAGTCTTAGATATTATGATTCATGACTTATAGATGCTATACATTAGTGTTTCTTGGGCATTTAAGAGCTAGTTTGACCTTGTGCCATATCAAAGTTAAAGAGTGTTGATTGAGGATTGGCGAGTCAATTATCTATAGGCCATGGAAGAGTTGTTTTATTGGGAAACAAATTCTATTATGTCTAGAGACTAGGAGTGATTGCTGTTGAGTGATTTTTTGTATAAATTGTTCTTGGACTCCAACATTTATGATATATTCTAGGGCCTAAAATCCTACTAAAAAGGAGCATTTATATACACAAAGCATCTTATATTAATGAGAGTCAAGTACAAATTATGATGTTGTGATACTGTCACTAGTTGATATGTTCGACACATTTTTTCCATGGGTTTCAAGTTTTTAGTGATAGGTTCATGTATTTGGCATATTTTTCCCATGGTTTTCAAGTTTACACATTCACAACAACAAAACAATTGCAGTTTCATAGTTTTGAAGAACAACCTGTAAGAAGAAATAAGCAATTGGGAGGGAGGTGTTTCTTTAAGGTGTGCTTGGTAGTTGGGTTCATGGGGTGCTTCTTGAGAATGTTAGCCTTTTTATTTTGAACTTTTGACTTTTACAAACACTCATTTGAATAACAAAGAGAGATTTCCAAGTTTGGTCCTATCTAGCCCTTCGATACCATTAACCAAATTCTTCTAGTCTTCATCTAGAAAAATAATAGGCAATCTTTTCTCTCTCAGCAACTTGATGATATTGTTGCATTTCCCCTTTTCAAGGCCATCTTTGGATTCCCTCAATAAATTAATATATGTACATTAGGTATTGTAGTTGGTTGATTTTATTATGGTGTTAGTGAGTTCTATGATACTCTGTGAAAAAAAAAAGATTTATGGAAATGAAATTTCTCTGCATTTGCAAGAAAACATTATGCATTTCTACAATGCATTTTAAATCCTTCTTTTGTAAACCATGTGAATTCTATCCAATCTTGCATGTTATTTGTAGAAACCTTGACTCATGTCTATGACTATACCACCTATTACTAATACTAAATTCTATTGCATAAACCAATAATTATCATTGCCCATTTGGATGAAGCTTGGTATGCACATGTTCTCTCCCTCTTCCTGCATTTTGATGGTTTTTCAGCAATTTACAATTTAATTGAAGTTATTTTCTTGTTGGAAGTTGGAATATAGTTTTTTACTGTGTGCACATGAAACATTCTAATATAGATAGATATTTTCTAGTTCAGTCAATGACATGAAGATGATCAAACTTCAACTATTTCACTTTAGCTCCATTTAAAAAAAATGTTTGGTTTTGCACTATGTATCCAAAATGAACACTTGAAACTTTTGTGCAAAAGCTTTACCAAACTTTTAATAACCACAAGCGCTTCAACAAGCAAAAACTTTTTAGAACCGACTTTACAATTGTTCATTATGCTGGTGATGTAAGCAAGTGGTGACCTTTTTTTCTTTGTGCAGGTTACATATCAAGTTGATCTCTTCCTAGACAAGAATAAGGATTATGTTGTTGCGACTCTTTATGTGTTTTGGATCATTTAAAATGACCTGGCTAAAATTATTTGAGTTTTAGAAGGAAAACGATCGTTAAGTGTTTGAACATTTAATTTTTTTCTTTTAATATTTAATTTAATAAATAATTTATTTTTATTCTAATTATTAGTTGTAGTCATTTTAACTTATTTATTGTTAAAAAAAACCTATTCAGTTGACTCTGATTATGTAACACCTACTTCTATTGACTATGATGATGATGATGATTATAAACTTTAGACTAACATCTAAACATGGATGATCACAAAGTATTTTTGAAAGGCTTAAAACATTTAAACAAAAACAAATGATAACAAGAACATTGCCACCTCGTGGCTCTTATTACATAATATTTAAGCATGATTTAGGAGCTAATCTAACTCGCTTGGATTTTAGCATGTCATTGGTATAGACTCATAATAGTTGAGAATAAACTTAATGGGTCACATTTACTTTGTATGGTGGTGAATGATTATAAACATGTTCTATCGTCTATTTTTTTTTCTTTCTATAGCTTTTATCTTATAGCAACAATTGTTCACAACATCAGGACATTGCCACTCGTTGTAAAGTAAATACTATTATCCACGATTACCATCAAACCATTTAGGTCTTCTCCCATCACAAACCTCTTGTCAATCACCTCCATTTACCTCCATTTACCTCCATGGAAAAAAGACATGGCCTTTCTAAGGTACTCTCATTTTTGTTATTATATTCAAATAATGTTGATATATCTTGAATTTGTGGAGCCATAATTTCAGGTTATGCAAAAAGTTATCAAGGATAAAATAGGGCATTTATCTATCATTGTTTCTTCATAAATAAATTTATTATTTGTTTAGTAAATCAGGTCTTACAATTATTTTTCATATGAATAGAGTGTGATGCAATTTAAGCTAGAGCAAAACAAGGTATCTATTTCATTAGAATTCAATGAAACCATTGTCCATTAGTCAGTGGTAAAAAAAAAATTGGAATGTTTTAAAATTCCTTACATTGAGAACTGAGATATTAGTCGATGATCCATTGAAAGGCCACGACACTATTTGCTTAACCCTACATATTTGTTGAAACAATTGACATTTGAAAACATTTTAATTAATTAATTGAGTAATAGTTGCACACCGAAGAGTAGCCAAGTTGCTATTATTTTTAATTACCCAATGGGAATTCTATCTAGACTTCTATGATTTTCCAGTCATTGTTGCCTCTTGGGTCATCGACCTATGTGCTTATTCTCTATTTTAGAGTTTAAGAAATGGTTCAATTGGAATTCAGAAGGTTTGAGCTACTTTTGTTTGCAGGTTTTAAATCCAAGTGTTCTTTTGGTTATATGTCTTATGGGTTTCTGCGTGGTTTCCATAAAAAGTTTTTTTGTGTGTTTTTATGATAATGTCAAAAGCCCTATGGTAAGTGGGTGTTTTTTTTTTCTTCTGCAGTTGCTCAATACCACACACACACATGTGTGCATATGGTTTCCCTCCCCGAAATTTACCTAAACATTTATTTTAATGGTTTCCACCTGGCATGTCGAGTTGTCACCAACTTGCCACAACCTGTGATGGGTGGATATGGTGGTTATTTTCTCTAATAATTTGATGATAATCTTATGGTGTGCAAGTTGGATATTTTTCTTTGTTGCTTTCAAATTTCATGGTAACCCTAATTAGTCTTATTACTAGTAACTCTTGGTTAAACTTATATTACATCTGGTTCACTATTAGCAAGATACACAAATGCTTTGTGCATACAATAATTGTCATTGTCCATTGTTGACCGAACAAAGAACTACACTTTGTGGTATCTCCGTTTTTTTCAATGGAAACTTTAATTGGGAGTTATGCTTAAAATTAACATCATATAGAACATATAATCAATAGAGATGCAAACTGAGAAAAAATAGAGATAAGATATCTGATGCTTAAAACCCTAAAGTGCTAGTTATCTTCCTGTCTTTTTCATTCTTTTGAAGTTGAGATTGGTTTCAGCTTGAACTAGATTTTTATCCTCTTTCTAGCTATTTTGGAAATCAATCTGTTTGGATTTCCATCAATTGTTGGAATTTATATGATTTGTTTTTTTTTTCCTTTTTAAGGTAGCAAGGAGTTTTGCTAGAGTAGATTGAACTTTTGTCCTTTTTTTCTTTGATATTAATTTAATTAACTTTTAATCAAACATTCATTGGCGTCGCCCATTATCTATGATTGTCCTGTAATTGTTTTCTTTTCAACTTCATTTTTTTGTTCCTGGAGTCTTTAGAATTTTCTCTCATTGGCTTAAAATCTCATGTTTGCTTATGTTCTACATTGGGTAGGCCTAATTTTTCATGCTATGAATCTCATCGCAAGTATTGTGTACATAATTGTACTAATTGTCAATATAGCATCATGTTTTTGTCACATTGGGTTGGTATATATTGTAAACAATTATTTCCTTTGATGTGCATTAGGTCAATAGTTTGAAGTTTCTCATTTTGTTGTCATCTTATGTGTTTTTCTCATTTCCAAAACAAGATAATCGATATTTTAGTCTTGAAATGGTTATTCTATTGTCAATTCTTTTTGGATATTAATTTGTTTCACTCCAAATTGATTTCTCTTATGTGTTGTGCATTTGTCATTTTTTATCTACTTAACAAAATCATATGAAGCTATGCCTATTTGCTTAAATGTCATGAATATTTGAACTGACTGTAATATGTATTTGAAATCTTAGCCAAGTCATGTTTGTTTTGGATATATGACATTTACTTAATATCATGTTTATCCAGTTTGCATTCCATTACCTTTTTACACATGTACATATGTGCATGAATATTAGCTAAATGAAATGAGAATTGGTATTATATTTTTGAGATATTTATGGTTTACCAAATTATTTGTGTGATTCATTGTATTTACCAGCTAAATTTGTTGTTATTCCACCTTTAGGACAAGGTGACTCAAAAAATTGTGTTCAAAGTAATGGGACAACCCATAAAAAAGGTTATATTTGTTGTTCAAATAATCAAAGTAAGTGGAAGCATTTGAATTCATATAATGTGGCGATTGTAGGTTCATTGGAAGTATAGGAATTGAGAATGAAGTTTGCACGAACCCTATAGTAATAATAAAAAAATCACTAGTGTGCTACTATAGAGCATTTAATGTATGGCATTAAGAGCTAGTAGAAAGATCCAATGTGTCGTTGTTGACAATCTTAAAGCTAAGTAACATTGTACTTCATTTTCCATCAACCTAATGCAAAAATATGTTGCTTGTAATCGGCCTCTGAAACCCAATCCCTCAAATCTAAGGTAGTCGTCATCTCTGCTACTTGACGTCTCTCATGGATTCATTTATGTTGAATCATCCTCCATCTTCACATTCAAATCATGATTTGGGTGATATGAGGAAAAACATTGATGATGATTTCCAATATTTAGTTTTGAATCTTCAGCCTGCAGCCATCAATGGACTTGAAGCTCCCTCTAAGTTTGACAAATTAGCCTTAGTTCTAAAGGTGATGTTAAACTCTTATGCAGGAAAAAGGAAAGGCACGGGTTTATTTGAAAGGGGATTGGTATGACTCACAGGGTTATGGCCCCTGTTGAAATATATGGAGGATTGATTGGGAAAAAACTAGTCGCCCATAATCAAAGGATGAATGCAATTTCATTTGTGTGGCAAGGGTTATTATGATTTTCTGTTTGAGCTCAAAGAGGACATATATATGATTTTCAGGAATGGACCCTATTTTATGGGCCCTCGAGTAATGTATCTCAAGCGGTTGAGAATGAACTTCGATCTTGAGAAGGGCATTGCATTAGTGATCCTAGTTTGAATTAAGATTATCCATTTGCTGTTGCACTTTTGGTCGGATGAGGATTTAGTTGCAATTGAAAACTCCTTAGGGAAATACATTGATAAATCATAACCCAAACCCCCAATGTTTGCTTGTTCCTGAATTTGTGTTGAATTCATTTTTGGAAAAGGCCTTACCATAAGCAATAAATATGACAATGGATGGATGGACCCTTGTGCATAAATTAGACTATGCACATATTCCTTTAAAGTGCAAGATCTATCACAAGTACGATGACTTCTCAAATAACTGCTTAAAGTCTTACCCAAATGAGCCCCCAAAAGTGACTAAAGAAGTAGGAACTCACAAGCCCCAAAACACAAAGGACATGAAGATTCTAGACTAAATCGATCCCCAAGAATCCTACATCCCCTTTCTTCCTCAATTTAAGAAATAGGTCCAACCCATTGCATCCCTATGAATTTACGAGGAATAATGTTAACTCATATCCAAGCCAATAACCCCCAATAAAAAAGTTAAAATAGTGTTAAGGAGGAAATATCAGCCCCCAAAAAGATAGGACCAGGAAGAAGAACCCTTAAAAAACAAAATTAGGACCAATCCCTCAAGGAGCAACTTTTGGGAACACGGTCCTCTTTGGATAAGCACATCAAATTTTTTGTTCCAACTCACATTGTCAATGATTTTAGAGAAGAAGGAAAGGGGAAGGAACCAAACACCAACAAGAATTAATCCTGGAATTGTAGGGGTATGGGGGGTTCTCAAAAGCTCAAATGAATTATAAATATGATTTATAAAGAAAGTCTTCCCATTCTCCTCATCCAGGAGACAAAAAGGCCTACTGGTGATGCTTTCCATTTCTTTCAAAAGACTTGGAAATATGGGTAAGGAAAAGCAATGAGTGTGCATGGAGCCTTAGGAGGCATAACAACTCTATGGGACTCTAGGAAATATTCTCTAAATAGTCATCTAGAAGATGTATAAAATTGGTTGTTAACAGAGTTGGAAAATGTTGACTCCAATAATTAGATTAGTATATACAATGTTTATGGCCCAATACAATATCAAAGAACAACAAGGTTCAGGCAGTTGTTGGGCCTTTTGAAAAGTAAAGAAGTCTCTCAAATCCTTCTTGTGATAGGGGATTTTAATGTCACAATATTGCATAAATAGAGAAGAGAGGGCAGACTTATTCATGATCCCTTCGATGAGATTCTGGAGGATATTATTATTGATCTAGACCTATTTGACATTTCTCCAAATAAAGGTAATTTCACTTGGACAAATAGAAGAATAGGGCTAGGCCATATTGTTTCCTGTTTAGATAGGTTTTTGGATCAAATTTATTTTCTTCAAAAAGGCCTGCAACTACATGCCAAAATCCTAACCTCAGTAGTATCTAATCACAATCCAATTGCTTGTTTTAATCATAGGACCCCCAATAGAGGCTTAATTCCATTATGCTTCAATCCTATGTGTTTGAGGCATGAGATATTATCAAGGACTCTTGATCCTCCGCTATCTTTGGCTCCTCGGCCTTTGTATGGGAACCATAACTACATTTGGTCAAGAAGGCCATTAAATCTTGGGCAAAAGAAAATTTAAATCACCCGATCATTGGAGGCAAGAAATCTAATATGATCTGGAAGAGATACAACATAATATGGAAACAACTAAAATCAACCTAGAGTTGCTATAAAAAGAGAGGCAATTGAGTGTTCAGTTCCAAGACGCCTTTCTCCGGGAAGAAGAATCATAGTCACATATATCTAGATTTCTCTAGTTCAAGGCTAGGGATAAGAATACAACTTTATTTCATGACCCAGTGAAGCAAAGGCTTCACAATAACATTATTAGAGGACTTCACAATGAATAAGGAGAAACTATACATGGAACTGAAATAATTAGAGAAGCCTAGCCTATAATCATTTTAAAGAGTTGTGCATGGAGTTAGGAAGCACACATTCGAATGCTAAAGTTGAAATGTTGGATAATATACCATTATTGGTAGCTGATGAGGAAAACAACTGGCTTGGTTAATTGCTTACAGAGGATGAATTAAAGAATGTTCTATGGTCCCTGCATTCAAATAAAGCTCCGAGACTAGATAGTTTTTCCATAAGTTTGTTTAGAGCCATGTGGGAAATTATAAATATGGACATATGTGATATGATCAACTGGACTAGGGGGAAGTTGAAAAATGGAGGGGAAATTAACTCCTCCATTCTCGCCTTAATTCCCAAAACCATATCCCAGTTCCCTCTATAGGTTATGAGTCATCTCCTTGTGTGATTCAACCTATAAAATTATTGCCAAGGTTATTTCAAACCATCTCAAAATTGTCTTGGAAAAACTGATTTAAGAGAAAAAAGGAGGTTTCCTTGCAAAAAAGACAAATCTCAGACAATATTTTCCTCATTCATGAGGGTATCCATGCTAGCATCAGTATAAAAGAACAAGGGATGGTGGTCAAGCTAGATTTGAAAAATTCCTTCGATTAGGTAAGACACAACTTTGTGTTTGGGGTCCTGCAAATCATGGGATTCTCTCTACAAGTGGAGAATTGGATTAAATATTCCATATGATGACTCTAGATAGCTCATCTAGTCAATTATCATCTTGCCTTATTTTTACAAGTCTCTTATGGCCTCTGTAAGGGTTGTCCCCTCTCTCTGATCCTGCATATCATCATGGTATAGGTGCTTAGCCGAAGACTAGACAAGGCCCATAAAGAAGGAGACCTTCCTAGTATCATGCTCACAAGAGGATTTAAAGTGGGTAATTAGACTTAGTTTGGAAATGATATCGTTCTCCTTGGGTGGTGCTTCTGTCGTTACTGCTCAATGTTTCAAATAGGTCTTAGACTCCTTCATGGAAGCATCTGGAGGGAAATTTAGTGAACATAAATTCAAATATTCATTTGGAATATTTCTTTGACCCAAAAACAATTGATCTATGACGTCCCCTCCTGCCATAGGGAGGAGAAACACAACCACAACTGCTCTGATACCTTTCTGAACATGTTCCCACGTGCCATATACCTGACGTATATGCATAATATTTCAAAATTTATTATTTCTTTCTCTTTAAACACAGTTATGGGTCATGTTATCCCTTTAAAATTCATTATTAGGCTTAAAAGCCATTGTAATACTCGTTCTGAAGCTCACAGATCCATTATGCAACTAGAAATGTCATTTCCACACGAAACCTAACTTTTTCGCACTAAACCTAACTTTTCTACTTTCCTCCTTCTTCTTTCTATATTATGTTGCGGACTTCGGGAATTAGAAAGTGAAAATACGACAGAGTCATTTCTCCATCTTTTGCCTTCCACATTATGCTGTGGACTTTGAATTGTGGAAACTCAAAAAAACGATACCTTTACTTCTTCACCATCGGCTTTTTGCCCTCTGCATTCCGCGAGTGGACTCCGGATCGTGTAAAACCAACACTTGGCCTCATTTCTCTTTCTGTTTTCCAATTTCCACCTCCCACTTTCTACAGTGGATCCTGGGGTCCGTAAAAATACATTTTACCTTAGAATTTTTGGCTTTTTTTTTTTTCTGCTTCCACCTTCCACAGGGAGATTTCGGGGCGCAGAAAACCAACATTTTGCCTTGTTTCCACTTCTCTTTTCTGATTTTTTCCTTCTGCCCTTCGTAAGCAGATTTCGTGGTGCATAAACGCTTAAGTCAAATGCATTCTGACTCTTTAATCGAGCTTCTAGCCTCCATGAACTTAAGTAAAATGTATTGGAAACTAAAAATTATATGCCAATGTAAAATTCTCAAAAATATAACAGCAGTAAACTCTACTTGAATCTTTGCCAAGCATTCAACACATTCATAATAATTCTTAGACAAATGCATTGCAAAATTTATGTAGAGAATACTTATCTTGAGGATAAAGATGTCCCGCAACTGGCTATGTCGCTGCAATGTTCCACCCAACCATAGGCTAGTTGTGTTCATCAATATTCAACACAGCTGCCACCCTTGAGCTGGGCATGATTTCCACAAGGAACTAGGGAACAACAGGCTCACACATAGCTAGAATGCATCAAACACAACCAAGCCAACTTGCAATTGGGTTTATTAGGCTGTCCAGCCAAGCCAATACACAATTGGGTTTATTAGGCTGCAGGTAGTGACTCTAACATAACAAATATTCACATCAAGACACAGCTAATCCAACTACTAATTGGGTTTATCATGTCTTTCAACCAAGCCAACACGCCGTTGAGTTTATCAGGCTACACAAGCACTGGTTAACACATAGCCAAAATGCACAACAATACACATCCAAGCCAACTACAAGTTGGGTTTATCAGTCTGTTCAGCCAAGCCAACACACCCTTGGGTTTATCAAGCTACACAGGCAGTGGTTCACAAAAAAATGCACAACAATACATAGCCAAGCCAACTACTAGTTGGGTTTATCAGGTTGTTTAGCCAAGCCAACACACGATTGGGTTTATCAGTCTACCCAGTCAAACCAATATACAATTGGGTTTGTCAGGATGTCATCCAAGCCAATCTACGTTTGGGTTTATCAGGCTGCTAAGCCACTGGGAAGGAAGAATGGCTAAGATAGTGAGCTCATTCATAGATCTAGGGACACCTCCACAATATCTATCTAGCATGGAATCAATGATACCTACCGTTATAGCTGATTTTACCACTCCAGGTGAATCACACTTTGTATGGCCTTCCCCTGTCCCTCTGCAGACTCCTTAGACCCCGTGGACCATTTTTTGTCCTTTGATGTTTCCTTGACCATCCCTAAAAACATGTGAAAAATGATACACACAACTTTTAAACCCTTAATCGCGTATATACGCAGGTTTGACCCCTAAAACCGCATACATCAGGATGTGTACAAAATCCAAATACTTTTGGAGTTTTCCTTGACATGGATCCGACTCACTTGACTCCTGGCCTTCCCTATGCCTTGAGATCGCTCAGATTCGACCTTTCATTACCCCTTTGAAAAGCTATATAATGAACTCTATGGTACATTGAAGATATATGAGAGAATTGAGAGCAAAGAAACTATAGTCCATTGTTGTCAGAACTTATGCTTGAGTCTGCATCCCTTTGTCCCTTGGAGCACTTTTGTGTTCTTCCCAAGCTTGCCTTTTGCTTGTGAGCTTGCTATCGAGAGATGGAGGATTGAGGTGGTGGAGGCCCAAGTGGGGGATTTAGTTTCTCCGATTCGCAGACGTGCCGACAGAGGTTGTATCTATTGTAATCTCTGATTTATATTAATAGAAATATCTTTCCCTGTCCAATAATGTGTGTTTGAATGAATATTTTATCCATGGGATGATTTCAAATGCTTATACATTGTTGATTATATATGCTAGAATATATCTAACACCATGATATATAGTATGCTTGTAGTGTTTACTTGTTGTTGAGGAAGTAATCTATCAATTCAAGCTGAAGTTGGAAAGCTCAACGGGGATCTACTTCCACCGTCTGGAATAAGGTACGAGGTCTGATCCTTTAGTGTTAGACATTTACTTTCTATTGCATATTGGAAAGGATTAATTTCTGGAGTCAAGCTGTCTGTTGTGGTACCCAAAGCCATAGAAATTTCTCTCCGTAACAGAATTGGCGACTCCGCTGGGGATGTTCCTTGTTTTTATTTGGGGTTTGCGGGCACAATGGGATTTATATTCTTGACTTGCTCTTGTTTCTCCTTGTTTCTGTGTTGCATTTTATAGTATGTTCATCCATTGACACTCCCCTTTATTGGTTTGACCCTTGGCCTGCTTTTTACCACTGCCTTCTCTGTATACGTAGGTTTTTGGCCAAAAGTCGCATACATACACGGATTTTTGGCCAAAAGTCGCGTATACATGCAGGTTTTTGGCCAAAATCTACGTATACACGCAGGTTTTTGGCCAAAAGTCGCGTATACACGCAGGTTTTTGGCCAAAATCTGCGTATGCACGCAGGTTTTTGGCCAAAATCTGCGTATGCACGCAGGTTTTTGGCCAAAATTCGCGTATATACGCAGCTGTTCTTTAAACAGTCACGTACATCCTCCCTTTTGGTGAGTTTGATGTTGTAGGAAGTTGTTGGGTGGGCTGTGAGTGTGGTTGGGTCTTCCTTGGGTCTGATGTTGTCTGTTGGATGCTTCTTTTGTGACCAAAGACCGCTTTTTCATTGATTTTTCTTTGAAAGTAGTTTTAGTCATTTATCCTTTTTGTTTTTCCATTAGTGCATTACTCTTTTTTGTCTCGATGTCTTTCTAGGCTTGTCTTTTATACTTGCTACAAAGACTGAGAGTTTTAGATGACTTTTATTGCATTTTTCATTCTTTTATATTGAAAAATACATAGTAGTTGCATCTTAGATATGGATTTGAGGAGGTACTTGCATTGGATTGCTTGGATGAGAGTTGTGTTTAGGCTTTCATATAGGAAGGATTGCATTGGCATTCGGAAAGGAATATATATTTATGCATCTCATGTAGTGGCATACCCTATTTTTCATTGGACAAAGATTGCACTTAGCATATTTATTTCACTGCTGAGTCATAATGTCATTAGTTGCACGGCCATTTCCCTTTGAGTAATTACAGCCAATTAAAATCAACACTTAATTAAAATGAACTACACTATTTTATTTGATAGGGTTCACCAACAAGATTAGGTTTTAGGGTCTTGGAATAGATCATTGTGAGTAAATTCTCCAAGACCACTAAACAACAACATGTATGTGTCTGTCCAAGTGAGTGTGTGAAACCCTTGGTATAACCAGTGTTTCTCAGGATCCTCCTCTCAAAAGGGAGCTAAGCACGAGGCATTGTGAGCGGTTATTGATTGGGATGACCCCTAGTCATAACTGAGTAGCACTAGAGATATTTCCAAGATTGTATTTGTATCTGGGGGCTCTTTCGAGAGTTTCGGGCTTTGCTACCCTGCCCATACGGTCAATCCCACCTACGACTGTCCGCCCGAGCATTGATTATATTGAGGTGACCTTAGATTCCTTACCTAGGTTATTGAGGGGGTACTTTGTAGGGGTTATTCTGCGGGTGTCCCATCCAGGTAGAGGTCGGACAACACAGTCGCTTTATGCGTTGAAGCTGAGGGCCACTATAATTGGTTACGTACCTCTGCTTGTAGTGTATGGGAGTTTTGAGCCTCTCCTAGGTGAGACATACCTGCTTCATTTGGGAGCTCACATATCCTGCCCTTGGTTTGCTTGTATTTTGGCTGTAGATTTTATTAGGAGTGTGCTCTTTTTGTGCTAGTTGGCCTTTGGGATCGTGGTTACTTGAGTATATTTATGCTCTCTTGAGTTTGGGTCCTTTTGTTTTCAGCATGCCTGGTATCCTACCACCCATCCTTTGTCCTAATATGGACCCTGGTGACAGACTTGGGGGCATCGCAGCCCCTTACTGTGCTCATAGATTTGGGAATGGTCATATTCCATCCTCTACTCCATTTGTGGAGGATTTTTATTCCCTTTGCTCGGTCTTTGTACCGGTGGTCACCCTCATGGGGGTGGTAGTGGATGCGTGAACATTGGGTCTACACCTTACTTTTCTTTTATATCCCATCGTTCACCACACTATTTCCTTTGAATTTATTTGTCATGACCATTCCTCCCTATATCCTATAGTTTGGATTCTTTATTGACTATTTTGGATTGTTTTGGACTAATATGGTTTTCATGTAGGGTCCAGTTTTTGTACACTCTCTCCATGGTTTCGACCCATTCGTTCCTATCATAGGTATCATGTCTAAACTGGCATATACGTTAGGATTTCACATCCACTTGCATTTTGCATGACCTTATGACTGTTTCATTTTAACCTTAGGTACGAACCGATTCCATGGTATCACGGAACCTTCATGTTGTTGTTAGAGGTGGTACCATGTGAATGGCAAAGCTTTCCTATACATGGGTGTCCTAGTTAGCTCCCCTTTGCATTTGGTACCCATGTTGTGAGTCCTCTCTTAGGTCCGGGAGTCCTTTGTATAGTACCACCATGACTTTGAGCAAGAGCCTCATACTCCTCTTGATCTTTTGCTGGCCTATTTCCCTCAGGACTCCCTTATGTCAAGTTGTAATTGCATTATCAGGAGCTTTGTCTGCCTTATTGAGATTTATGTCGGCTTCCCTGACATTGCGCTTCAGCCATATAGCCCGAGCTTGTCTCATGTCTAGCCATGTAGAGCCATTTTATATATCATTTGCAGCTTGATTCCCTTTTTTACCAGTAGGGGATTTCCCCCCGAGTGTCGCTATCCTACTGTTGCAGCTGCAACTATTTCCTAAAATTTTAAAAATTTCGGGACCCACCTTTTACTCAGTTTGGCCTAGTTTTTCAAGTTTGCTTGATACTCTGCGGAAGGATTATTTTTATGCCAAATGTTTTGCTATCTGTTTTAAGTTTTACCTTGCCATCGGAGGCATTTTGGTATTCGAATCGGAAGTTTAGTCACCTGTGCGCTCGCCGTTGCGGAGGAGTAATAAGAGACCAGGTCCGATTGTTTTCTCCGGTGCCTTTATTCACTCTTTTGTTTAAATCGGCTGTCTGTTCGTTTCCCGTCGGAACGTATTGTCTTTACATTTTCCGCAGTTGCGGATGGCATAGTACGAAGGCACCCACTGATCGCATTGACTTTTTCGATCCTGCCGTTTTGTTTCATTGATCTTTGAGTTTTCAGCGTCCGTCGTTGCGGCGTTGAAAAGCGTTGTCTTTTCAGTGGTTTGAGTTTACTTTTCTGCGGAACCGATGTTTCTTAGTTGAAATTAAGTTGGTTTTTCCCCAATTTTGATGGTTTGCGGAACTCGATGTCTTTTATGCTTCCGTCGTTGAAGCTCCTCATCCTTCTATCGCTCCGACGTTTTAATCTTGCGAACTCCGATGCTTTTATTGTTTGGTCTCTCCCCGATGCCTTGATGGTTCTCCCAGTTGTTTTACCACCCGACGTTATGGGAGGAAATGTTAATATGATCTCCAATCCCTTGTATTTTACCGCCAGATGATTTTTTCCCTCTGGGTAGAGTTGACCAAGGATATATATATGGGGTCGAGTAGATTATTATTTTATTGTTATTTTGGACTGTCGTTGCACTGTCGTTTTCGCTCGGGCTAACCAGGACCCCCGCTGTCGGTACCCTCGTTCCTAGGTGGCTCCGTCGTGGAAGCTCAACGGTCTTCCTCCCGCCAGTCGCGCAGCATTGCCAGGTAGGCCCTTGTACTCATCGTCCCATTCCGTTCAACTGGACATTTCATTTTTGGTTTGTTGTTATTTTCGCGGTTAGGGTTTCCCTTGGTCCTCATCGTTTACATGTATATATGCTGGGATGTGTAGCGTAACTATCTGTAGGGGAGTTTTTTGTTGCCCATAGAGTGTTTCCTTTCCACTGTCATTATGGCCTTTTACTCTGCACTCGATGGTTGGGGAAACCGGTGCAGACAGCCGTTACGCTGTCTACACCAGTCTGCCCCATTTTATGATTGGCCGTTTGGGGAAGGTTTTTCATGGCCTCCCTGGGGAATGTCGGACCGGTCTCCCTTGCTCCGGTTACCCACATCTTTCAAACCAGGACCTTGTTTTTACTTTGTTGTTTAAAGAGACCCGATTCACGACCGAATTCGAACCCGAACCGGTCTGGGGTAGTATAGCATCACCTAGCCTGAGATGGACTATAGAATGCACATAGATAGTGCTATCTCCTAAAGCGCCCCTTTGAGTTGCTAGAGTAAGTGCCTCCGTTGTTCCGCGTAGCGTAGTGGTCATGGCGCCCACAGAGAGCCCGAGGTTGTTTCATTTTAACGTAGACCTTGTTTCCCACTCGAGCTTTGTTGACTGAGCCGATTTCAATGTTAGACAGGAGTATTGGTGTGAATATATTTACTTAGTTTGATTAACTACCATCATGTTTAACGCAGATGAGGTAAAATGTTTACATTGTTATCTCAATCTCTACAATTTGTCCGGAAATAACCTAACAATTACAATTTTATATGTGATAGGAAGATTCATCCGAACTCAAAATGTCTAAGCGTCAAAAGAAGAAGGCCCTTGTCATCGAAGAGGAACCTGACATCAAAGTCATCACCAAGACCGAATACATTTATGAAGACACCAAATGCATAACTGGTGTAGAGCCTGAGTATCAGTGAGGAGACATCTACAGGTTGATCACGCGCCGCGAGGTGCCTGATATAGGTTTTGAGGAAGAAAACATATACGCCAACATAGAAAGGTCTTCATTGATGAAGATTGCTACAAGACCTAAGCTATTTCCATGCTCTGAAGTGATTGGGTGGATTCTGCCTAGGGCAGATGTAACCACCATGATTCTTGAGAATGTTGATAAACAAGGCTATGCTGCCTATAGCCCTGGATATGTAGCCCTGGCCTACCACTTGCCAGAAGCACAAATATATTTAACTAAAGATTAGCTGAGAAACATCAGGATGGACCTCGTCGAGATCCTCAAGAGGATGCTCATGCCTGGAAGAAACTTTAGGACCAGGCCGACGGGAGAATATGACACCACAAGCTTAAGAACTCCTGACAGGTTCATTGCCTTAATGCTCAATAGAATTTTTGGGAGAGTCCATGGCAAAAGCTTCAAATTGGAGTGGATGCCGATAATTTTTTATGTCATGACATAGGGGACCGTTTTCAACTAGGCCAACATTGTGTCCAATAGCATTTCGGCCTGCATGGCCTCAGCTTTGGGAGGAGTGTCCCAAAAAAAGGTCAGAATTTTACATGAGCTCCATACTCATTGATTGCATACTATGCAATCAATTTTTCCCCGACCTAAGGTGCATATGAGATCGGGAAAGGATACCTGTTTACTCTGCATACAAGCCATTGTGGGCTCACAAGTACCACAGACACTATAGGGAGGTGTGTGAGCATTTTATCATGCCATTATATACTCTTATTTTCTTAAAGAATGTGACTGCATGTCGGAGGAGGCGTTGCAGGTGATCGAAGAGTATGCTGATTATTATTTGACTGAGGATGGGCTCTATTTCATAATGTTTGGAGGCTCGAGAGCACCCTCCCTACTACCTAAATATGCCACAGACTATATAATTCACAAAGAGGCAGTTAGGCAAGTCTTCCTAGATGGCATAGGAAGATTTTTATTTGAACATAAGAAGGCTGCATATCCTCAATTGCCTTTCAGGTTGGGGAGTTAAAAGTTTACTAGAGTAAAGAAAGCCGATGAATTCGTGGAGGAGTTGGAGAAGTTTCATTTTGGGGAAATGCCCTTCCACGGGAATGACTCTTGTAGCAAGGTTGTTGAACACTGTAAAGAGGCTAATGTCCATTTTGAATACACTCACCACTGGGACAAAGAAGAGTCCATTTTCTGTAGTGCATTGAACTTAACGGCCTTGAGGAAAAGGTTTAAAAAGAAAATCACCACCAAAGGTGGAAAGGGGCAGGACAAGCAAGCAAAGGCCGAGGAGGAAACCAGGAAAAGAAACAAAGAAGCTCAAAGGTTAGCCCAAGAAGCCAAAGGGTGGCTAAAGGGAGAAGAGGAAGAGAAAAGGAGAGCTGTAAAAGAGGCAACCAGAAAAGCAGAAGAAGATGCCAAGATCGAAGAAGAAGAAAGAAAAAGGAAGCTAGATGAGGAGCTGAATAAACAGGAGGCAGAGAGGATGAAGCTGACCTAAACAGTGACAGAACAGTCAGCCTCTGACATAGCAGAAATTCAGGCCCAGGATGTGGAGAACCTCGACATTCAAAACCCTGAAGTACCTGCTGTCAGCACACTTGGACAGTCTATGGCCCCCACCCTTAGACTAGTCCCCTTTGAACAGAAGAAAGGGGAAGAGGTCCCTGATTTTAATACTATATTTTATGATAAAGAAAAGAAAAGGATAGTAAAAAGAAGTGAGAAGAAGGTTGAAACAGGGGGCCTGTCTGGTAAGATGATAACTAATACGACCATTGTATATGGAACAGACAGAGACCCCAGATTCACTATCAGAGCGGGGGCTACATTAATCCATTCTTCAGAAGATAATGTAGATAAAATAATGACAGATCTGGAGCAGTCTAAGAAGTCTTCTTCTCAACTAAAAGATACATTGAGAAAGGAAAGGGAAGAAAACAATAAGTTAAAAAGAAAATTTGAAGACATACAAAAAAAAATCAAGTCCTCAAGGGCTGAACTTCAGGTTCTCCAAATAGAAATAAAATCAATGGAGACTACCCAAGAGTGTCTGGAGAAAGTGCAACAAGAATATCAAGAGTTGAGGGCAGAGAAGGAACAACTGCTAGGAAAGATAGAGGATCTAGAGCTGCAAAAGACCACCTTGGAGGCGAATGAGAGGCAATCTCAAGAACAAGAGGCAAAACTTCAAGAGCATATTACCTCATTGACAGCAGCTTTAGAGAAAGCCAAAGAACAACAAGTTAGTCTCCAACCTTTCAAAGAACATGTTCTGGCACAGAAAGCCAAGATGCTTCAGTTGCAGACGGCCTTAGAAGAGGAAAGATGCAGGTTTTTGCAAGTAGATGGTCGGTTGGAGGAGATTTTGGAGACGTCCTCATATTTTGTTGATAGATCTCAGGACATCCTGGAAATCCTGACAGCAAGGATGGAAAAACTAGAGAACAATGAAGAACCTCCTACAGAGCTGCCTTCGAAAGATCGACAGGCCCTTAGGCAGGACTACGACTTATTGGAGTTTTCCATTAACACAGCCGAGGAATTCAAGAAGGTTGTTAGAAAGACAAAAGGGAAATGTACAGAATTCTTTAGAAGACTTCTGATTACTTATAACCAATGCCAAGTAGAAGCTGAACAAAGAATAGATGCTTTTCCGGACCACAACATATTTGTGGACATTTTGCAGAAAAGGTACCAAGAAGAGGAAAGAAGAATACAACACATTAAAGCTCTCGATGACCAGACCTTAAGGAATGAGGTAGATCATTCCGTAGTCAGTGTGCAGTTATTAGAAGATCAGCTTCGCTTGAGTGCAGCCAGAATTGAGGCCATCAGGAACCAGGCTGCAAAATTCGAGATAAATATTCGTTTTTTGGAACCTTCTGAGTTTGAAAGCATCGCCTGAGAGGCTTCAACTTGGAAGAAATTTCTAAATAATCAAGTGGGGCCCTCCTCGTGAATATTTGTTCATTTTTGTAATATGTTGCAATTTTGTAAACACTTAGTGAAAGTAAAATTTTGGAAGGCGAAGAGTTGGGGAAGCCCAAGAGTTATTTGTAGGCAGCCCAACAGTCTTATTCTTTTTGTATAAATATAGAGGACTTAGAGGAAAAGGGAGACTTTTTCCCAATTAGACAAGAAAAGAGATATTGTAAGAAGAACTATTTTTTTTTGCAATAAAGAATTACTGTTTGCCTGTCAAAGAAAGTTTGGTGGGACGTTCAAATGTTATGCTATGTATTGGTTGAAGATGAACTATTTTGTTTTTCATCTTTTTTGTCCATTAACTGTGAGATCGTTCTAACTCTTAGGACTTATGTTCTTGTTTGAATGAATTCTGGTTCATTTTGTGAAATTACCACCATGAGTAATGAATGTTGTTCATAAGCAATTGGCTATCTAATTGTTTAAATATCTTTAATCGTTCATGTGTTTTGGGAAGAAATATCAGCTATCTGTAATTTCTCTTTATAATGCATGTACAATATACATTACTCATTAATAAATTACAATTTGGCTCCCTGGGGATAGTAGATAGTAGACAGTAGGTAGTTAGATTTACTTTATTATTGTATGTAATTTAGATGCTTGAGAGTTTAAGACGAAAGGTAAGAACCTACGCATCACATTGATACTACTGCTAGCATCCTTTATCACCCTGCATGTTAATTAGGCATGTGCATATCATACTTTAAGTCAAAAATACAAAAATATATACGGTGGACCAGGACGTAACTGGTAAAACCTTTAGTTTTTTCACTTGACCTATGGTATCTGGATCGTAAACCAGATGAATTCCCTACACCAAACAGTCACAGGCTAGTTGGGAACGTTGACTGGGGAGAATCCTTTGCTGTTGTTGCCTGCGAATTTCCAGGCCTCAACACCTACACATGTGTCCTTGCATTGAGCATAGGTGTGTTCCACTACTTGGAACTAGTTTGTTTTCCCCTAAGACACTCATCTCCTCCTAGTCTGTAACTATAAAGCAGTTTTATTCTTTTTCAAGCTTTTTAAATATTTGAAAATTTCCAAAAAAATCAAAAAACCAAAAAGCCCGATAAGGACGATGTTATCTTTTGGCAGCTGTCGAGTCGTGTCGCCTTCGAACAGAGCACTTTATATCACATCCATTGGTTGGGTTTATAGTTTGACTTTAGGAGCTGTACTCGTTTATCTGAGTTTATCTCCACCGACTGGTTAAGCTTCTAGTCCCTATGGAGCCTCTGTCGACGCCTCCTGTGTCGCAGAGATGTCCCAGTTTGTATATCGAGTCTATATTGCTTTTATTCACTCACCATTTGCCGTTATGCTCTTGTTCGAAGGAATTTGAAACCTGAGTCGGCCATTCCTCAGTTATCTTGACTTTGCATGTCAGCCATTCCCGGTACAGTTACTGGTTTGTGCACCTTATGATCGAGTCTTTCCACATCATACAGCTTTGCTGAGTACCTCGTGTTGGATGATGGGGGGTGCCTTAATGCCCTCCTTCCAGCGGATTTCATCCCATTGACTTCAGATCATTTATTCTAGGATTGGAATCTAGAGTCATTTTGAGTGCCTGGAGACGTGCAGTCATCAGTGGCAGGTTCTCTCGCCATCGACAGTCTTTGGGAATACATCAATGTCCCCTGATCGATGGATCCTCTCAAGTGTTCGACCTCAACACATTTATTCACACTTGTTAGCTTGCACTCTAGTACCTTGATTCCCATTTTCATTATCGGTGGGTGATCTCGCGTCTGTTAACGGTATACATTAATGACCGATAATCAGACGATGGACTACTATGTTCGACCTCGACACCTCTATTCACATAGTAGGACATGTACTCGTAGCAGTTTGTGTAGAAGACTTTCCAGATTGGTGGCATCTCTTATATGCTACATCTTTGATAGTGCCAGTGTTCATGAGATTTCAGCTCTCGTGACTTGATTCCAGTATATGTCAGACATTTCTGGCCAATATGGAGATCTTGATCTGTTATATATCTTCAGCCATTATGGAGATCATGGTCCTTTGTATATCTTCATCATGGAGATTTTGATCTATATATATTGTACGTGGCGATGACCACTTATGTGATATATTATATCATGCCTATTCATGGCCATTGTACTCTTATGTATCCGGGATTGCTATATGTATTTGTAGTTATGTGTAGAGTTGTATTATTATACTATGTTGATTGGGTGGCTGGTATTCCATTTGGGATTCTTCATCACTCCACTTCTGGGATGGACTTATAATGTATTTCGACCATCGTATGTCCCCTCTGACCTCACCCATTAGGGGACATCTGTTATAGCTGATTTTACGACTCCGGGTGAATCACACTTTGTATGGCCTTCCCCTGTCCCTCTGCAGATTCCTTAGACCTCATGGACCATTTTTTGTCCTTTGATGTTTCCTTGACCATCCCTAAAAACATGTGAAAAATGATACACACAACTTTTAAACCCTTAATCACGTATATACGCGGTTCGACCCCTAAAACCGTGTACATCGAGATGTGTATAAAATCCAAATACTTTTGGAGTTTTCCTTGACATGGATCCGACTCACTTGACTCCTGGCCTTCCCTATGCCTTGAGATCACTCGGATTCGACCTTTCATTACCCCTTTGAAAAGCTATATAAGGAACTCTATGGTACATTGAAGATATATGAGAGAATTGAGAGCAAAGAAACTATAGTCCATTGTTGCCGGAACTTATGCTTGAGTATGCATCCCTTTGTCCCTTGGAGCACTTTTGTGTTCTTCCCAAGCTTGCTTTTTGCTTGTGAGATTGCTATTGAGAGATGGAGGATTGAGGTGGTGGAGGCCCAAGTGGGGGATTCAGTTTCTCCGATTCGCAGACGTGCTGACAGAGGTTGTATCTATTGTAATCTCTGATTTATATTAATAGAAATATCTTTTTCTGTCCAATAATGTGTGTTTGAATGAATATTTTATCCATGGGATGATTTCAAATGCTTATACATTGTTGATTATATATGCTAGAATAGATCTAACACCATGATATATAGTATGCTTGTATTGTTTACTTGTTGTTGAGGAAGTAATCTATCAATTCAAGCTGAAGTTGGAAAGCTCAACGGGGATCTACTTCGACCGTCCCGAATAAGGTACGAGGTCTGATCCTTTAGTGTTAGACATTTACTTTCTATTGCATATTGGAAAGGACTAATTTCTGGAGTCAAGCTGTTTGTTGTGGTACCCCAAGCCATAGGAATTTCTCTCCGTAACACCTACACACCCAACACAAGGAAGTATCCCCTTCTTTGCTACACAGTCGCTCAGGTTATACCTTCCCTTCTAGTGCTCTTTAGGGTGTGCATAGAAGATTCACTAGCCACTCTTATCTTTTTGCGAGGTTCCATTCTTCACTAGGTTTATCAAGCCAATTCGACATTTCTTCCACTCCTAAGTCTTGCATACAGTTCAGACCCAAACCAGGGTACGCATAACAACAAACCACCAGGTAACACAACAATACAGGGTTCCACTCTGTAACACAAAAACCAGGGTTCCATACCACTATGTAATACAAAAAACATTGTAACACAACAACTAGGGTTCCCATCCTGAAGGGATACATTGCAGAACACGAAATGAATGCCTCTACTAGCTCTCACAGAACAATGCGTGAACAAATGCATAATGAACCACACTGAACAATGAACAAGGAACCATGAATCCTTCTGGCGACTGAGGGATAAGGAATGAATGAACTCGGGCACACATTTCCTGGGTGATTACTTGCCTCATAAGCAAGAATACAGTTTCCCAGAGACTATAGGATTTCCCAGGCACGACATCGATTTCCATGCCTCTCTCTGCCCAAGGAATCAACTACCTCAACCAACTTCTGGAAGAATTTAATGAATGAGTGCAGAGGACAAAAAGGGTAGTTGAGAGTTTACGGGTTCTCCCATTGACATCTGGCCTCACCATACGACTCAAGGGTTCGAATAACTCCTCTCCCTATTCCTTGTGAAATCATGCCCCCATCTCTTTCGTTGCAGTGCATAGCTAGTTGTGGTATTTTATTAAATTGCATATCTACATGATATCTTCAAAATATATATTGTGCTTGACTTAGCACTATAACCATTGGCATTGATATTGATCTCATATACACAAAACACCAAATCAATGGCAGGGCCTTGGCCCTGAGCTCCTTGCCATGATTTAATAACAATATTTGCATCATGTACAATTTTAATATGATGGGGTCAAAACCAAGGTGTTACATTCCCCTCCCCCTTCATTGGCACTGTCCTCAATGCTCTACAAAATTGAACAAAAATGGATGTGCTATTCTCATGGCATCCTCCAACTCCCGCGTAGCCTCATCAGGATCGTAGTGCTTTCGCTACACCTTTACCTGTCCAACGGCTCGATTCTGAAGAACTGTGACCTTCTTGTCAAGCATGCGCAATGGAGCGGTTCGGAACTCTCCATCAGGTTCCACCTAGATCACATCCTAATTAATCACATGGTTAGGATCATGTACATATTTATTAAGCAAAGAAACATGAAAACAATATGAGCTCTAGTGCTAGCAGTCAATGCAATTCTATATGCAACTGGCCCTATTCTTTTAAGCACTTCAAATGGGCCGCAATATCTAGGTGACAACTTGGTACAACTCCCAAGCTTTAAGGAACTCTTCCTTGGCCTCACTCTAAGATAAACATGATCCCCAACACTGAACTCCCTTTGCACTCTATGCTTATCTGCATAGCTCTTCTATCTATCTTGCGCTGCTTTCAAGTTCTTCCTGATCTTTGCAACCTCTTGTTCCATTTCCTTAAGCAATTCTGGACCAAGCACAATTCTATTCTCTAGATTATCGCAAGTTACTAGTGTCCTACACCTTCTTCCATACAAAGCTTCATATGGACTCATTCCTAGTGATGCTTGTTGTCCATTATTATTTGCAAATTCTACCAAGTGTAAATAATCCTCCCACTTGGTTGGTTTGTCCATTACATACATGTGAAGCATGTCTTCAAGCACCTTATTCACCCTCTCTGTTTTCCCATCAGTTTGAGGATGGTAGGTGGTGCTAAAGTTCACCTTTGTACCCAAATATGCAAATACACCCTTCCAAAAATTGGAAGTAAACTTGGTATCTCTATAAAAAATTATTCCCTTAGGCAATCCATGCAATCTGAAAATTTCCTTCACGAATTTTTTTGCAATGGCATCAGGTTTATATGTGAACTTAATCGGTATAAAATGTGATTCCTTTGTTAACTTGTCCACCACAACCATGATGGAATCATGTTTTCTCACTGTCATTGGCAATCCTGTAATAAAATCCATGGAAATGACTTCCCATTTCCATTATAGGATTGGAAAAGGCTACAACAAACCTGTTGCGTGTTGATGCTCAACCCTCACCTGTTGACCTTTCATGCACTTAGAAATATACTCTGCAATGTCCTTTTTCATTCCTGGCCAAAAATGTTGCTTTCTTGTTGCAGCAATCATTTTCTGATATCCTAGGTGACCAGAATATGGAGCTTGATGGATTTCATCCATAACAATTCTCCTCAAGTCTTCTACATTTGGAATATAAATTTTGTTCTTATAAGTAAGAAGTTCATTTTCTTCCAATTTATATCCCTTGTACTTCTTTTCAAGGTTTTGTTTTTGCAACTTGTCCTTTATTTATACGTACATTTCATCTTCAACAATATGGTTAATAATCTGCTTCCTTAAATCTGGTTGGAAAATACTAAGAGATGCCACATGCATTTCATGTACCTTCCTACTGAGTGCATCAACCACCTTGTTTTATTTTCCCTTTATGTGTTTGATTTCAAAATCAAATTCACACAAAAACTCCAACCATCTAGCTTGTCTAGCACTTAAAGTTGGTTGATCAAACAAGTATCGGACCACAATGTGCAGTCCTTAGCTCAAATTTCCTTCCCAATA
The DNA here is from genome assembly GCA_001517045.1 of Pseudotsuga menziesii. Lineage (NCBI taxonomy): Eukaryota > Viridiplantae > Streptophyta > Pinopsida > Pinales > Pinaceae > Pseudotsuga > Pseudotsuga menziesii. Next base: position 31,313 of record LPNX010278442.1, on the reverse strand, counting down.
AGTAATGCATCCACATCCTGATAGCATGTAGTATGGCTTCAAGTTCTAAATCATGAGTAGCATAGTTCTTCTCATGTTCCTTCAACTTTCTTGACTCATAACATACCACGTGGTTGTCTTGCATAAGAACTCCTCCAAGTCCTTGATTGCATGCATTAGTGACACCACAAAGTATTTTTCTGGGTATGCAATTTTCAAAATTGGTGCACCTGTGAGAAGATTATTAAATTGTTGGAAGATCTCCTCACACCTTGGTTTCCATTCAAACTTTATCCCCTTCTTTTGCAAAGAAGTGATTGAATGTGCGACCTTGGAGATTCCTTCAATGAACCTCCTGTAGTACCCTACAAGTCCTATAAAAGATCTCACATCTATCGCATTTATTGGAGTTGGCCAATTCATAATGGCTTCAATGTTCTCAAGGTCCACATATATTCCTTCATCTGAGATAATGTGACCCAAATAATGGATTTTGTCTTTATAAAAGTCACATTTGCTCAACTTTGCATATAACTTATGCTCCCTTAGCAATTGCAATGTCATTCTTAGATGTTCTTCATGCTCTTCTTCATTCTTAGAATAAATAAGAATGCCATCTAAGAACACAGGAACAAACTTGTCCAAATACTTGATAAAAACACTAATTATGAGACACATAAATGTAGTTGGTGCATTTGTGAGACCAAACGATACCACCACAAACTCATAGTGTGCATACCTTGTTCTAAAGGTTGTCGTATGAATATCTTCCTCTTTGATTCTTACCTGATGGTAACCAGACCTCAAGTCAATATTTGAAAGTACCTTTGCTCCTCTCATTTGATCAAAAAGGTCATCAATTTGAGGTAAAGGGTATTTATTCTTCACAGTGACTTTGTTCAACTACCTATAGTCAATACATAACCTGAGTGTACCATCTCTATTTTTCACAAATAGAACCGGTGCTCCCCACGAGGATACACTTGGCCTAATATATTTCTTTTCCAACAATTCCTGCAACTGCATTTTTAGCTCTAGCAATTCTGTTGTGCTCATCCTGTAGGGTGTCTTGAACATTGGTGCTACTCCAGGCACAAGGTCAATTGTAAAATCAATGTCCCTTTTTGGAGGAAGTCTGGAATCTTATAAGGAAAAACATCCCTTAATTATTGCAATACAGGATAGTCCTCCAACCTAGGAGTTTCATTCTCCATTGCCTCCAAAACATGGGACGCATACAATCTACAACCTTTCTTACAGAACTTCTTCAGATGTATTGTTGAAATCTGGCTAACAGAAATCACCTTCAGAATGCCTCTTACAACCCTTGGGTCTCCTTCTTCATCCATGCATTCAAATATCTTGCTGTAGCAGTCAAGCTTAACTCTTTGTGCTTCTAAGCAGTCCATTCCAATGAGAATATCATAGGAGCCAAGTGGCAAAATATTTAGGCTTCAATAAGTGAATAGCCCATCCATGACTAATGGACATTTCTCTACCACCTCACTAACTTTTATCTTGGTTCCAGTGGTTAATTGAGCTGACCATGCTTTTTCTATGCTTTAATTTCTTAAAAGCACAAATCTCAACAATTTTAGGAGTGCTATAACTATGAGTAGATCCAATGTCAATCAAAACATAAACAGATCGCCCAACAATCTTACCTTCAACTTCGACCATAGTTGATTGATTATCTACTTGGCGGTGCTTTAGCAATGCATAGATTCTAGGAATGGTCCTTACCACTTGACCCATAGTTTCAACTCCTTGGATGTTGTGAACTTCCCTTACATTCCCATTCTCATGAAGACAGCTCCTACGCATATGTTTTCATCCACATCCCCAACATTGGAGTGGTTCTCTTGGATCCTTTCGATCTCTTGGTCTATCTCCAATCATTCTAGCTGGCTTATTCACCGCTTGTGATGGTTTCCCTTGCTGACTTCGGAAGAGAGAGGGTTTGAAACCTTTCTTCGTTTGGTCATACTTCTCTTTCTTCTTTTCTTTCCATGCCTTATGGAAATCATGTTTGATTTTATTTTGATCATAGTAATACTTGGCCTTCGTTATTGCCTATTCCAGAGTTCGAGGCTCATCAAACTTAATCCTATCTTTATATGACTGAGGTAGCCCACTTAGAAAACATTGAATTTTCACTTATCATCTATGATATACCTGACATACCTCAATAGTTCCAAGAACTTGTTAGCATATTCTTCCATGGTCAGCTGTCCCAATTTCAGCTCATGGAACACTTTAATCTTATCATCATAGTACCTATCATAGAGGTACTTCTGCTTGAAATATTTCTTGAATTGTTTCCACACAATCTTTCTTTCATTTATCTTCTTTACTTGTCTAAGGTGCTCCCACCATATAGATTCTATTCCATTTAAATTGAAGATGGCTACCCTTGCCTTCATATTTCCAGAGTACTCTTAGACTTGGAAATACTTTCTCATCCCAAGAAGCCAAGCTTCAACTTCTTGATCGGACTTTATCTCACCATCAAATATAGGAGGCTTTGCATTCTTAAATTCCCCATGTGACTATTCTGGTGATGCCTCTTTCTCTTATTCCTGTGAGATGAAGAGATCGAATCCCCAATGGATTCTTCAGAGTTAGAGGATTATATAGATGTTGGACCTATTGCGAGGAATTATTCTTGAACTATTCCCACTCCCTTCTAGATTTATTGTTCGATGCCCGGAGTTTATCCGCCTTTTGATTTCCGTCAAACTCTATAGTATGGTTGCATTCCACTGATTTTTCTCTTCCTGAGATTTAATCATCCTCTCATTATATTCTCTGCAATTTTGCGATCCCACCGTTAGGCTTCTCATGGTGGCTGCAATATCTGGGGGAGTCTCTTGAAATGTTCTTCCATTGGATTATGTTTTAGCATTCCCAACCTATACGTTTTCTCCCATGGCATCTGCCTCGAGCTCATAGGGATCTTGTGCATCATCCATGATGATCATCTTGGTTGGCCCAAACTTTCCAAACTTAACTATTTGGAATGTTGCCTTTGAGGTGACTAGTATTCTGCAAAAGTTCGCCTTTGATTATGCAAAAGGTGTGTATGAACACAATAGTTAGTTGCGCAATAATAAAAGAAATTTATAATTTACCTGCCGACTATTTCGCTACAGTTTTCTTTCTGCCAACTATTCAAATTGGCCCATTTCAGCCCAATGTTGTAACCAATAGCTCTGATACCACAATGTCAAGTCCCCTCCTGCCATAGGGAGGAGAAACGCGGCCACAACTGCTCCGATAAATTTCTGAACATGTACCCACATTCCCATACACCTAATTGATATGCATAATAATTTAAAATTTATTATTTCTTTCTCTTTAAACATGATCATGGGTCATGTTCTCCCCTTAACATTCATTCTTAGGCTTAAAATCCATTGTAACAATTGTTCCATAGTTCATAGGTCCACTCTAGAACTAGAAAAGTCATTTCCGCACTAAACCTGACTTTTCCACCTTTCACTGCGGACTTTGAGAATCAAAAAGAAAAAATACGTTGGAGTCATTTATCTACCCTCCACCTTTCACATTCCGTTGTGGACTTTGGATCACAGAAACTCAACAAAACCATACCTTTACTTTTTCACCTTCCACATTCCATGGGCGGACTCCGGGTCGCGGAAAACCAACACTTGGCCTCATTTCTCTTTTTGTTTCTGATTTCTGCCTCCCGCAGCGGATTCCGGGGTGCGGAAAAATACTTTTGTACCTTAGAATTTTTTACTCTTTTTCTGCTTTCACCTTCCGCAGGTAGATTTCGGGGTGCAGAAAATCAACATTCTGCCTTGTTTCCACTTCTCTTTTTCAATTTTCGCCCTGTGCAGGCGGATTCTGAGGTGCAAAAACGCTTAAGTCATATGCATTATGACTCTATAACCGGGCTTATAGCCTCCATGAACATAAGCAAAATATATTGGAAACCAAAAAGCATATGCAGATGTAAAATGCAGGAAAATATAATAGCAGTAAACTCTACTTGAATCTTTACCAAGTATTCAACACATTCATAACGATTCTTAAACAAATACATTCCAAAATTTATGTAGAGAATACTTTTCTTGAGGTTGAAGTTGTTTCGTAACTAGCTATATCCCTGCAATGTTCCACCCAACCATAGGCCAATTGTGTTCATCAATCTCTCAACACAACTTCCACCCCCGAGCTGGGTATGATTTCCACAAGGAACTAGGGAACAATAGGCTCACACATAGCTATAACACATCAAACACAACCAATCCAACCTGCAGTTGGGTTTATCAAGCTGTCCAGCCAAGCCAATACACAATTGGGTTTATCAGCGTGCAGGTAGTGACTCACACATAGCCAATATTCACATCAAGACACAACCAAGCCAACTACCAGTTGGGTTTATCAGGTCGTTCAACCAATCCAACACACTGTTGGGTTTATCAGGCTACATAGGCAGTGGTTCACACATAGCCAAAACACACAATTAGACACATCCAAGACAACTACAAGTTGGGTTTATCAGGATGTTCATCCAAGCCAACACACCGTTGGCTTTATCAGGCTACACAGGCAGTGGTTCACAAAAAAATGCACAACAAGACATAGCCAAGCCAACTACTAGTTGGGTTTATCAGACTGTTCATCCAAGGCAACACACGATTGGGTTTATCATGCTTCCCGGTCAAGCGAATATACAATTGGTTTTATCGGGTTGTCAGCCAAGCCAATCTACGTTTGGGTTTATCACGATGCTAAGGAAATGGAAAGGAAGAATGGCTAAGCTAGTGAGCTCATTGACAAAGCTAGGGACACCTCCACACGATCTATCTGGCCTGACATCCACAATACCTACACACCCAAAACAAGGAAGTATCCCCTTCTCTACTACACAGTCCCTCAGGCTATACCTCCCTTCCAGTTCTCTTCAGGGTCTGCATAGAAGATTCACCAGCCACTCTTATCTTTTTGTGAGGTTCCACTCTTCAATAGGTTTATCAATCCAATTCGGTGTCTCTTCCACTCCTAATTCTTGCATACAATTCAGACCCAAACCAAGGTACACATAACATCAAACCACCAGGTAACACAACAAAATAGGCTTCCACTCTGTTACATAGAAAACTAGGGTTCTGTACCACTCTATAACACAGAAAAAACACAGTAACACAATAACCATGGTTCCTAACCAAGGATAAATTAAGGGATACACCGCAGAATGCGAAATAGACACCTCTGCTAGATCTCGCAGAACGATGCATGAACAAATGCACAATGAACCACATTGAACAACGAACAATGAACAAAGAACAAGGAACCATGAATCCTTCTGGTGACTGAGGGATAGTAAATGAATGAACTTGGGCACAAATTTCCTAGTTTATTACTTGCCCCATAAGCAAGAATACGGTTCCTTAGAGACTGCAGGATTTCCCAAGCATGACATCGACTGCCATGCCTCTCTCTACCCAAGGAATTAACTGCCTCAACCAACTTCTCGAAGAATTGAATGATTGAGCGCAGAGGAAAAAAAGGGTAGTTGAGAGTTTATGGGTTATCCCATTGACATTTGGCCTCACCCTACGGCTAAAGGGTTCGAATAAATCCCCTCCATATTCCTTGTGAAATCATGCCCCTATCTCTTTCGTTGCAGTGCATAGCTAGTTGTGGTATTTTATTAAATTTCATATTTACATGATATATTCAAAATATATATTGTGCCTGACTTAGCACTATAACCATCAGCATCGATCTTGATCACCAACACACAAAACAACAAATCAATGGCAAGGCCTTGACCTTGAGCTCTTTGCCATGACTTAATAACAATATTTACATCATGTAAAATTTTAATACCATGGGGTCAAAACCAGGGTGTGACATGATCTCTCTTGTTCTTAGATTCATGGGTAAGATTAAGTGTCTTCTTTTAAATATATGGGAATCCCAGTCTCAAGTAGAAAGGTTAAATCTACATATTGGTTAGGAATTATGTCCAAGTTTAACTCCAAATAATTATGGCCAAGTTTAGCTCAGAAAGAATGTCACACAACAATTTAACATTTGTAATAGAACATATCTTAAGTCATCATCATGGAATAATATGACTCATAACTATGTTGTACTTAGCATGAATTTATTAAACACTCTTCTATGTACCAAATCACATGAAATAATAATCCATGATACCATCAAGCAACATGTTGAACTAATATGTCATTAAGGACCCTCATGAATTAACATCGTATTATAAAATAAAACACCACATTGAATATCGACATGAAGTAACAACATATCATAAACTATGTATCATCGATCACTAAGCACCATGGTGAAGTAATAATGTACTGTAGTGAATAACAACTTGTCATCTTGGATTTTTGAGGTATGATCTTTTTATTGTTGCTTCTTGGGTGCAAGTTTTTCAGTTGGACTACGAGTTACTTAGGGATGATGCTTTATGCATTGTTTAGCCTAGTTAGGAATATTACAAAATATTAAATATATTGTATTATGATCCATTTAAACCTTTTTCCACTTAAATTTTCCTTAGGGTTGCCTTGCTATATGTTGGTGCATAAGCCTTGTCAATTTGAAATATTAACTTCTTTGGCGTAATAGCTTTCCTATAATCGGTTTCCCAGTGCAACACACTTCTGCCATCTAGTACCTATCCCACCATTTTATGGTAGGACTAGGGGCCCTTATAGTTCGAGACTGCATTATGAACCTTATTCATCACTCTCGTCTACTTATAACCATTCACATGGGTATCATGCCTTTATAATTGTTTTTTTTTTCCACTTTCAATGCTTATTGATAGAAGTGTTGTTTTCTCTAATGCCTTAATGCAACTTACTTGCTACATTGAGCTTACCGCATTTGCATTATTAACTACCATGTGCCTTTACATTACTTTATTTTCCATTTCATACCTGGCTCACCCTATCCTAAAGGAGATGTGCTTAGCACATTTCCTTTAGTAAGACCTTCGATTGACACATAAAAATAGGTAAAAATATTTTCGATGCAACTTAATACATTTATAATTTAGTTTTAAGATCATTTTTTTAATAAGGATTCATAAAACTTAATAATAAATGTCTTGGAAGTCGAAGCAATAACTACCAAATTGGTGTTAACTAACCAAATAACTCAATAGATCTACAAATGAGAGTGGTCATAGTGCTCAACTCTTTCTGCAAATCTTAATTACATTATGTATTATAAAACGTGATACATTGTGTCTATATATACACCAATTAATATTTATATTCTTGCAATTTCAATAAGCTCTTATATTATAATAAAAATAAATGGTTACGGATGACTTATTCAATTATAATACATTGAATATAATATACTTAACTTGTAAATCACAACTTATAATCCTAACTTGTCGTTAATTTAACTATCAAACCAAAATAATACCTATCTTTTCTTAATTTATTTAAATGCATTTGTGGTTCTAATCAACATAGATCCATCTTAACTATGGATCTACCAAGCGCCAAGAGGGATCAAATCCCTTGAGGTGCAAAACTTATATCAAGATTAACACTCTAATGGCCTAGCCTCCATATTTGATCCCTCTATATAGAAAATTTGCATACTTTCTTATTACAATCAAATCTATGTTCCAAAGAAAATAATAGTAATCCATTAAATGATAAAATTATAATAATAATAACAAATAATCTTCTAATAAATAAATTATGGATATTCAAGATATACGGTTGCATAGGAAAACATGAGTGATTATTTTTTAATTAATGACCAATCATTTATATTCAAGAAAACTGAAGAATATATAGAGACATAGACAAAATGCAATGTTAATAGTTATCAAGCACCATAATGAGATCTACTTGATGTGAGGCTCACAATGTTAATAGCTATCTAGCATTATACTCCAGCTTTTTTACCTTGGCATTCACAATTATTTAACTCCCGAAGAAGAAGAAAATCGCAGGCGTCAATATCAACAGGTTTTCCAATAAAATAATTTGGAAGACTCCATTGATTGTGATGTTCGTCTTTGTGTTCTTATATGATTGTTTCAATATATAGTTGCATCGAACGTGACTCTTATCAGTGGGATTTTATGTTATAGTTCCAATTATGTTGTATTTATAAGTATATTGTCATCCATCATTGTATGAGCCCAATTGAAACTAATTATTTTATATTTAATTAATATAATATAAAAAATTATGGTTATGTGTTTTTGAGAGTCGACAAGTGCCATGCTAACGTGATAAATGTGACATATCTCACTCATGTGTCATGTGGGATGTAGAAAGCGCTTCTTCGGCACAATGATAATTAGATATATACAATTATTTAAATATCTATAATTTAAGAGTTAAAAATTTAAATAAATGCCCATATAATATTAATTATTAATGTGAATACACATGTAACATATATATATATAGAGAGAGAGAGAGAGCGATCCATGCAACACACACACACACACACACACCTTAAAAGCGATCCATTTGAGGGAGGACTGCATATGTTGCGGTGCGAGGATGAAGGCAGTTCTATGAGGAGCCCTCGCAGATAGGGGCTTGCAGGAGCAACCCATGATAACCCTTTTTATTTTTTACTTTTATTTTTTCATCGGTCGTGCTGCATCCACTTGGCACATGTGGTTGGTTTTTCTTTAGCTGATATGGACTACCTGGACATTAACATAGTCGATTACACTCTGGAATCCTACGAATATGAACATGTGTTTTTTTTTGTTTATAGGGTGGTGGGGGACTAGGGAACGATCTGTATAGGAAACAACCATCAATATGGCTGACGAGGCATCTTTTTTGCCACCTGGAGGGTTTCTGCTTCCCTTAGAGACAAACCCTAATTTACAACATGATAGAGCCATTGACTATAACAGTTTTGATCATGTTAGTCCATCGATGGTTGAACCATGTACTCGAGTTTTACTAAAGGAGCTTGGCGCTCTTGTGCTTTCCTTGTTCAAATAATCTTGCAGTCACCATTTTGACCCCCCCTTCTTTTGTGGTTTTAGCTATGGATTTTACTATCAAGGCCAAAATATCCTCCTTTGGTTTATTTGGACAAATGTTTTTTCCCTCCTTCAATTCTGACTTATTGGAAGTAGGTTGGTTGTCTTTCCACCACATAGACCCTCAACCCCTAAGGCTGGGCCCCATTCCAAACCCTGAAGCTTTCTCTTCTAATTCAGAGGGCCTCATTGCCTCATTGCCACGGTCGACTGATCAAAGTGGGGAACTGCATGGGTATGTAGCTGAAAAAGTCAAGCCTCGAAGTCAAATATCTAACTTTCGTTCAAAAAACAATTAGAGTTCAAAGGCACAAAAATCGAAAATGGAAGTGTTTAAAATATGCAGGATCTCCACTTTGAATGGTCTATGGAGTGGATGTTTCTGTTTCTCAGATGGCCAATATGGTAAAGTATGCAGTGGTTGGAAACACCCAAAGTCGTTATTTCAATCAACCAACTTTGGATGAATGGGGTCGAAACAACTGGTTTAATCTTCTAAATTACTTTCCCAAAGATCAGGTTTTATCAAAAGGGTTGTTCTCTTTCATTTTTGAAAACAAGGAGGATGTTGAACGTATTATGTAAAAACCATGGTACATTGATTCCACTCCATTCTTTTTAAAAGTAGACGCCCATGTTTGATTCAGATAGGGAAAGAATAGATGTAACTCCTATTTGGGTTAAACTATTGGGGCTTCCCATGGAATTTTGGAGCTATGAAGCTTTTAGGGATTCTGAAAATTCCCTTGGGGATTTTATTGATGTAGACATGTCTTTCCTGGAGACAAAGGTTATGACAGTAGCCTAAATTTTAGTATCTTTAAATTTTAGAAAGGGACTACATGAATAAATTGAGCAGATTTTGGGTCCGAAAGTATGACATCAAGCTTTAGATTATGAGGGTATACCGTTTCAATGTCAATGATGTCATGTTTACGAACACATCACAAGGAACTTATCCCTTCCTTTCACTCACCATTCTTATAGGCCTTAGAAAATAAAATCTTCTTGAAGTGAAATAATGAGGGATGTGCTTCTTGAGTAGGTGGGTGAAAGGGAAGCCCTAAAATACGTTGAATAAAATCCTCACAATGAAGATGTCCAGGGATTGCGAATGAAAGGGGAAGGATGACCTCCATATACGAAAATGCAGGTGTACATCTCAATCATTGGTCAAATCCCCCAACACCTTTCGGACACTATATTTGAAGACCCTATACACACGAGCTCTGTGTAAATTCTTCGTCAAAATCTTTTAACTTGATAGGGAAAGAATGGTTGAATAAAGGAACAAAAACAATTGATTTCAGAATGGAAACAAACCAAAATCCCTCCCCACCTCCCTTGAACTCAACAGAAGTAGTCAGAACCCACCCTCCCTCTCCTACTCTCGGTCACCCAAGCCCTATTTCTTTTTATAAATATGATCCCTCAACCACTTGCTTCGGTGATATCACCATACGCTTCCATCTTTTCTCCAAGGAGGTTTCTAAAAACCCTTTCAGGAGCCAAAACTTTTTGGGGTTGGGTAAAAATATTCCTCTCCCAAACAAAGGAAGAGGTAGGGTAGGCAATTACACATTGCAACGACACAAAAATGTGCATTAATTTAACAGGCTAAAGGAATAAAACTATAGACAAGGAACTTAGTGTTAGAGTTTGCACTTTAATCCAATTAAGTTATATATTTAAACTGAAAGAGAGACAAGTACACAAATATTTTCCTCAGGGAAACCATAAAGGAGAAAACCCCACAACTTTTTCTAAACAGTTCAGTCACATAGGACAATGTCAAACCAAGATAGAATCCCCAAATATAAGATGTCTCCAACACACTTGTATTTCTCCTTCTTTAGCAAACTGCTTGAGAGATGATGTACAAATGAGGGAGGGTGCCTCCCTATTTATACTTTACAAGTGAGCTGACCTAAAACCCTAACTAGGTTGACTTCCTAAACTAACAGGGTGACTTCCATCTTGGGAGACTCAAAGTACATTTAACAATGTTTTATCTTGGGACTATTTCCCTATCTTACAATGGAGGTTAACATGACCAAGTACACCAATGACATCCCCAAATGGAGGAAAAACATCTCCGACAGAAGTACAATAAAATACAATAATAATATACAATAGAATATATTCTGAAGTTACATTTTAAACAACACTCCTTCTTAGCTAGGAAGGTATTCTCTGTAAAAAATTGAGCATTCTCCCAACTCGATTTCAACCACCATTTTCATCATAGTCTAATTCCCAACCCAATTTACTCTCAGCTACAAATTAAGTCATTTCTAATAAACAATTTATGATGTAAACACAAGAACAATTTTACTACTTTTAATGAGCAGCAATTAAACAACACAGTCACACATAAAAAAGCAGATTCAAATTTTTTTGGTCAAATGACCCAGGCAAAACCCCAACCTCTGGGAAAAACCTGTTCTAGAGAGAGAGAGAATTTCATTTTTTGCAATGAAATTAAAGTACAACAAAGATAGAGATAGCTTATCTCAACCATAGTTCTCAGCAAAATTGATTGATTTCAGAAATTTTTACAGTCAAAATTTTTGCTAACTTGCTACCTCAAAAATCGTGCCAAATTGGCTGTAACGACTACCTCGATTTTTGTGCCCATTGTACAGACTGCCTCAATTTCCATTCCCACTGTACATACTGTTTTGACTATACAAACTGTACAGAATTCTATTCCCATATTTTTTTTCTCTTTTTCTCGAAAAATCGTGCTCAGGTTAAATTGCCTCAAAAAATGTGCAGAGAATTTTCCTCAGGAAACATACTGTACAGAAATGTACTTTCTGTTGTTGTACGGTCTTGGTAAACGTTCCTTCTACTCTTCTCTCTCAACCTGCAAATTTTCTCCTTTTGTGCTCTCCAAATCTCATGAAAAACATAATCAGATTCAAATCTCTCCCTTGCCTTTTTGGTGTCTAAATGAGGAAGCTGAATAGTCATCTAATCTAAGGGCCCAAAATGAACTAGATGGATGGATGAGATTAAATGCACTTTTAATTCTCTCCAAAATTAATTTCGCTCACTGCACTTAAATTTATCAAAAAGTCACTTTATTCTCTAAAGTGAAAATTAAAACTCATCTCAAGTTATTAATTGCAAGGGTCACTTTAATTTTCCCCTTTTAATGACTTAGGAAAAAATCACTAGGGGAACACTTTCCTAGGTACAAAAATCAATACTCCCTCTTACCGAGGAATGTGTTCTGCACCACACCCAACTTGTCTCTGAAATGAATGAACTTGCCTCTTCCAAGAGACTATGTCACGATATTTGCAACTTGCTCATCAATGGAAATGTACTGCAACTCCACAGCTCCTCTCTGAACATAATCATGGATGAAATGGTATCTAATCTCAATATGCTTTAACATGTCGTGAAATACAAGACTCTCATAGAGTTGGATGCAACTCTGATTGTCACAGTAAATCATTGTAGGCCTCAGTGCCCGATCAAATAAATCCACCAATAACTTGTGAAGCCATAGTGCCTCGAAACTAGCCTGACTGGCTGCCATGTACTCAACCTCAGCAGAACTCAAAGCAATAGACTTTTGCTTCCGACTGAACCACGACACTACTGTCGAGACCAAACTAAAACAACATCTGAAAGTGCTCTTCCGTACTGCCACACTACTTGCCCAATCTAAATCTACGAAGCCAATCAATCTAACCCCATCCGATCTCCTATAATCCAGACCATAATCCATGGTACCTGCAAGGTATCTCAACACATGTTTTGTGGCAACCCAGTGCACTCTCCTAGGCTCCACCATGAACTAACTAAGAGTGTTCACCACAAAACACAAATCTGGCCTAGTGTTCACCATATACATCAACGAACATATGAGTTGACGATATAAGGTAGGATCCACCAACTCTTCCTCATAAGCATGAAGCTTCTTCCAATTGGTGACCATAGGTGTAGACATCGGCCTACAATCCTCCATCTGAAATCTCCTCATAATATTTAGTGCATATTTTCCCCGCCCCAGGAAAATACGACCAGGCTCCTGCCAAACCTCCAATCCCAAAAAATAATGCATCAACCCAATGTCAGTCATCTCATACTCTAAAGCAAGATCTCTCTTGCTTACTGCGATTGGTCTCTCCTCACCTGCCCTCATACAAGAGAAGAATGAGTGGATCATCTCCAACCATGATGAAATAGAGATTCAGATCAACCTCACTCTGCTGAAAACCCATCGACAATAAGTAAGAGTCTATCCTAGAATACCAAGCTCGAGGAGCTTGCTTCAACCCATACAAGGATTTCTTCAGCCTGCACTCATGATACTCTCTCCCATGAATCTCAAATCCCTGTGGCTTCTCCACATAAACCTTCTCCCATATGATTCCATTGAGAAATGTAATCTTCAGATCCATCTGATAGATATTTTAACCCATTTCTCCAGCAATGGAAATCAATGATCTGATAGAAGTATACTAAGCAACTAGTACAAAGGTCTCATCATAATCAACTCCCTCTACCCGTGAGAACCCCTGTGTCACTAACCGAGCCTTGTATTTATCCCCACTGCCATCTGCAGCATGCTTTACCTTTTAAAGTCATCGAGAAGTCACCACTGACTTCGCCTCAAGTCTCGAAATAATCTCCCAAACATCTTTCTTCATGATGGAATGGTATTCTTCCATCATGGCATCTCTCCAAACATGATGCTGAGAGGCCTCCTCAAAAGTAGATGGATCTGAATCATGAATACAAGCAACCAAGGCCATACCCAACCTATCTGGCATCGCTATAGTCCTCACTAGCTCCTTGGTTGTTCCAAAATCCTTGGCTTCCTTCAAGGTCTCCCAAAGCCATTAGGATTCTTCTTCCCTAAAGGTTGCTCCCAAACTAGTCTGTCATCATATGAGGAACTCCCAGAAGTAGAAGGCCCAGAAACCTATGTAGAAGGAGCTAGTGAACCAACAACTAGTGAAACTTGTGATCCGGTAGCTCTATATGGTGAACCTGTGACCTTAGAGCCAAAACCTGTCCCTGAAGAACCTGTTAGCTGAACCACTGAACTTGAATATCTTATGCATGTACTATGTGGTCCAGTAACCCCGAAAACCTGTGCACCTGTCATTTGTACTGAAGGTACCTGTGAAGCCACCTGAGGTGTGGGAACCTGCTGCTCTCCGTGCACTGACTCTCTGGAATTCCTGAAGGCCCGTTCCTCCTCAAATCTCAGTTACCGCCTCACAGCAACCTTCCTCAGATCAGGAAGATAAATGCAAAAGGCCTTCGAAGTCTCATCATACCCCACAAACATGTCTCCCTCTATTGTGGGCTCAAGCTTTGTCCTCTTCTTAGAAGGGACATGTGAAAAAGTCAGGATACCAAATATACGAAAATGACTCACCTCAGGCTTCGTGCCTGCGAACATCTCCTCATGAGTCTTGTTCCCCAAGGCATGATGGGGACTCCTGTTCTAAAGGTAAACAATTGTACTACATGTCTCTACCCAAAGAAAGAAAGGAAGAGATTGATCATCTAACATGGCTCTCATTACTCCAATAATAGATCGGTTCTTCCTTTTTGCCACTCTATTCTTCTTAGGAGTGTATGGTAATGTCAATTGTCTCTGAATGCCCTCATGTATGTAATACTCATCGAAATCATTGGAGGTATACTCACCCCCATTACATGATCTGAGTAGTCGAATCCTCCTCCAAGTCTAGTTCTCCACAAGAGCTTTGAACTATTGGAACCTCTACAAGACCTCCTCATATTTCTTGCTCCTCAAGAAGTAGATCCAGGTCATCCTATAATGGTCATCGAAGAATGTCACATAATACTCAAAACCTATCAAATAAATAGATGACATAGGACCACACAAGTCGGAATGTATCAAATCAAGTACTCCTGCTAACCTGCTATCATTGCTCGTAAAAAATAGTCTTGGTGTACTTTCCCAAAGAACACCCCCTGCATGCATCATTGTGCTCAGTACTGAACTTAGGAAACCCTATAACCATGTACCTCAACATCCTCAAAGTTGGATGATGCAGATGAACCATCCTCCTATGCCATAACTCACAAAGCTCATTATTGCTGCTATGTGTCAAAGCATGCTGGGGTTGAAACAAGAGCTTGTACAGTTTCCCACATCTGACTCCAATGGTGTAAGAGGCACATGGTCCTGCAGTCTTGGGAAAAACACGCACATGTCCATCTAGAAAAGACACCCCAAGACCCCTATCGTCGATCATGGAAACTGACATCAACCTCTTCTTCAACCCAGATACAAACAATAGGTCCCTCAAAGTCATGGGACTCATGGGCTCTCTCTAAAATATAATGGTCCCATGCCCAATAGCTCTGACAACTATGTCATCCCACAACACGAACTCCACATCTATCCCTACCTATGAAAGCTCAAAGAACATCTCTCAAGCACCTGTCATGTGACTCCAAGCTCCACTATCAATATACCACGTGCTGGTGGTGGATGCATTGAAATAATGTCCAGTAAACAAAGAATACTCCCTCTCAATATCAATATCTGCACTGGTGATGATGGATGCCCTCTCTATCAACATGCTTAGCACAAAGAGAAAACTCTCTCTCGAATCTTGTTGTAAACTCCTCAACCTTTGTTGAAGTTGATGTATGTTGCTTCTTCTTCTTCTTCTTCTGTCTGAACTGTCCAGCATAGCGCCCGAGATTCTGACAAGCAAAAAACATTACAATGCTCAAATCCTTCTTTTGTCCATCCTATTTCTTATCCCCACCCTTCTTGGGGCCCTTCTTGAACTTCTTATTTCCCTTGGCAGTCAAATCCACATTCTCCTCGTCCTTCCTGCTAGTAAAAGAGCTACCATGCACAAGATCTCTCCAGGTCTCCTCCTGAACAAAATCATCCCAGATCCTGTCCTAAGAAGGCAAGTTCTCCCTGACTACTATAGCCTCCACAAAAACATCCCAAGTCTTTGCAACCCGATTCAAAGCTATCTGCACTAGCTCAGAACCATGAACAACCTACCCTACTGCTGTAAGCTCATCTCTCACCTTAGAGATCCTAGTAAGGTAGGGAAACACTCCCTTAGATTTGGCCATCTTGATACTTTTCAATTTCTCTCTCAAAACCATTTTCCTATTTTCATTTGAGCTTTGAAACAAGCTGGTCAAATCATCCTACATTTGATATGCACAAGTTTTACTAGAGATGTGTGGGAACACATGATCTTTAACTACATCTATAATGATCCTTCTAGCCTTAGTGTCCTTCTTGTTGAAGGCAGAAAATGCTTATGCATCAGTGGAAGCAGGAAAAACAATAGGATTTGTTGTTGTATTGTTAACCACTTCATCCCATAACTGGTTTTCCTCCAATATAAGCACTAGTCTATCTTTCCATGGGACAAAATTCCTAGCCCCATCAAGACTATCCTCCAACCTAAGTCTTGTTTCCATTTTCACTGCAAATTTCAAGTCTCAACAAGGTGCTGCCCATAGACAAAAGAAATCACTGAAAACCTGAAATTTTTCACTGTGTAAAATTCTGTTGTTTCTCTAACAAAGCTCTGATACCATGTAAATTTTTCAGCATTCTCCCAACCCGATTTCAACCACCATTTTCATCATAGTTTAATGCCCAACCCGGTTTCAACCACCATTTTCATCATAGTTTAATGCCCAACCCAGTTTCAACCACCATTTTCATCATAGTTTAATGCCCAACCTAGTTTCAACCACCATTTTCATCATAGTTTAATGCCCAACCCAATTTACTCTCAGTTACAAATTAAGTCATTTCTCATAAACACCCAGATGCAGGTGACAACAATGCTATTGCGACTATGAAGGCAGGTGACAGGGCACACAACAGTGCAACCTCGTCATCTGCTTGACATCTCCCCTGCGTCATCCACCCCAACAACTGCGTGCATTAACATGGAAACCGCTTAGTTTTTAGATTGTAATAGGCCATCACCTCGACATGGGATTTCCTTAATGACCTTCCTTGGTGCATGGGCAGACACCCCAAAGGTTTAAGGCTCCATATTCCCTATCACCTTTTTCATTTACCCTCGGCTTCCTCCCGACTCTGCTCTCTACACTCTCCCAGCTTGGGTCTTTGCACTCTCCCAGCTCAGGTCTACTCTCTGCATTCTCACAGGCTCCTTTTGTCGCCCCGCCATGCCTCGTCGTCAAAGAGGAACTCCTCGTCATTGACGTGCGGGAAGAGGCACATATTCTAAACACCTTGCCATGCTCAATGCTCAGTCGAGCTGCGATGGTTTCGAAATTGAAATTCCCGACGTGGTGCCTATCATGTTCAACGATTGGGAAGATCAACTCTCTGGTGCCCTCAATGATGTTGGTCACACTCCTGAGCATCGTAGGAACTATTGGGTTATAAAAAATCTCCTCATTCATCTTTTGTTTGTTTCCACACTCAACCGATTCCTGATGGTGTCCCCCTTCCACCTCCTGCACTCGTTGTTCCCTTAGCCCCCACCATCCCCCCTGTTTCTGCCTTTGCACCTACCTCCTCTACCATTTCCCATGTCGTACCCATAGACTACAAACCCCCCCACCCCCGGTCCCCCACATAGTTGAATGAAATCCATCTTAGCTAGCAAGTGCTCTCCCAGTCCGGCAATGGCAAGGAAGACAACTCCTCTCCCAGTCAAGTAACCTACAGCCCGTAAAAGCGCAACAGGCAGCAATGACGATGAAGACTCCTCCAACAATGAAGACGTGAACTCCTCCAGCGATGAAGATGCTCTTGATGTCAAGGACGTGGTAAGCGAGCCGATCTCCACAGGTTTCGAATGCCCCATCATTGAGGAGTCATTCCACAAACCTTAGACAGGTTTTTGTTATGGGATTCTCTTTGTTTTATCACAGGGTCTGTGGGTTTTATCATGTCAAGAATTACAGTCTGAACATCACATTCTTTTGTAAAAGGATACTTTCTCTCTTTTTATGGACCTGTTTTCCCTCTCAGAGGGAGGGCCCAACAAACTTTCTAGGACTGCTACACCTGTTTGTTTTTCTCAGCATGAATGTGTCTTTGAACTGTAACTTTTTTGTAACACTACTACTTTTACTCAATAGATTAGTTCCTCAACTTACAAAAAAAGAAAAGTCATTTCTCATAAACAATTTATGACTGAAACATAAGAAGAATTTTACTACTTTTAATGAGCAACAATTAAAAAACACAGTGCTACATAAAAAATTGGACTCATAAAGTTTTGGCCAAATGAAACAGGAAAAACCCCAACCTCCGGGGAGAATCTGTTATAGAGAGAGAGAGAGAGAGAATTGTATTTTTTGCAATAAAATCAAAGTAGAACAAAGACAGAGATAAACCTATCTCAACCACGGTGCTTGGTGAAATTGACTAAATTCATAAATTTTACAGTCAAAATTTCTACCAACTCACTGCCTCGAAAACTGTGCCAAACGGACTCTACAAGTTGGCTTGATTTTCGTGCCCAATGTATAGACTGTCTCAATTTCCATGCCCATTATACGGACTGTACAAAATTTCGTGCCCATTTTTTTCTCTTCTTCTCAAAAAATCGTGCCCATAAAAAACTACCTCAGAAAACGTGTCTAGTATTTTCCTCGGGAAACATGTTGTATGGAAATGTACTTTTTGTTGTTGTATGGCCTTGGGAAACGTTCCCTCTACTCTTCTCTCTCAACCTGCAATTTTTATCCTTTTGTGCTCTCCAACTTTCATGGAAAACATAATGTGACTCAAATGTGTTCCCTTGAATTTTTGGTGTCTAAATGAGGAAGTTGAATAGTCATCTAGTCCAAGGGCCCAAAATGAATTAGATGGATGGATGAGATTAAATGCACTTTTAATTCTCTCCAAAATTAATTTAATTCATNGTGAAAATTAAAACTCATCTCAAGTTATTAATTGCAAGGGTCACTTTAATTTTCCCCTTTTAATGACTTAGGCAAAAATCACTAGGGGAACACTTTCCTAGGTATATAAATCAACATTCTCCCGACCTGGTCATTGTCACAAGTGGACACAGTCTCTGATCATCATCGTCGTTGGATCATCATCATCATCACTATATTGTCATCATTGTTGCATCAATTCTCATCTTGTTACCCATTGACTAGTGACATCTCTTGAACCTATCCCTCCTTAGAAGTTCTACATAGCCAACCCTTTTTCATGTTGGATGTAGGCCTATATCCCATCTAGGGTTTCGTCAACATATCTGTACAATTCCATCCCTATTTCATGGTGGATGTACCTTGCACTGCTCGTCCTGTTTCATATTGGATACATATCTCTACAGTGCCATTCTTGTTTCATACTAAACGCATATCTATGCAAGGTCAATCCTATTTCATATTGAATGTAAGCCTATATCTAATCTAAGACTTCACAGATCTAGTCCTATTTCATTCTCGATGTCTATCTTTGCAGGGTCAGTCCTGTATCAATTTGAATGCAAACCTAGATCCAACCTAGGACTTCACAGAGCCAGCCTTGTTTCATACTGGATGTGTTTCTCTGCAAGGTCAGTTATGTTTCATATTGAATGTAATCCTATATCCAATATAGGACTTCATCATATATAGAGCCAATCTTGTTTCATACTAGATGTAGGCCTAGCACCATCTAGGACTTCATCTCTCCTTCTTGCAATGGGCACCGATCTGCACAACTCAATATTTTCCATAAAGTACTCAAACTTCATTCTTGCCTGAGGCTTGATCAGAACATTGTATGTATGCTCGTCCATTGCCACATACTAGGGCTTCACTACTCCTTTGTGTACCATATCTCAGATATAGTGATACTTGATCTCAATGTGCTTTGACTTGTCATGGAACACGAGGTTCTCGGGCAAATTCACACAACTTTGGTTGTCACATAAGATACATGTCATCTCTAACTCAATATCAAACAAATAAAACTGTAAATTCTGTAGCCATATTGTCTCACAACTAGATGAACATGCTGCAACGTTTTCTACTTTGGTTGTACTCAGTGCCACATTTGACTGCTTCCTGCTAAACCAAGAGATCACCTCGGATCCCAAATTGAAGCAACGACCTGAAGTGATCTTTCTGTCTGTAGCACTGCTTTCCCATTATGAATCAACATAACCATGTAGATTAATCTTTTGATCCATCACATATCTTATCCCATACTCAATTGTACCCTTCAGGTACCTCAATACACGCTTTGCAACAACCAAGTGAACACTTCTTGGATATGTCGAGAATTGGTTCAATGTGTTCACAACAAAGCATATGTCGGGTCTCGCGTTTGTCAAGTACATCAACAAACCAATCATCTGTCTATACATTGTGGCATGAATTGTCTTTGAAGAAGCATCACTAAGTAGCTTCAAGTTTGAAGCCATGGTTGTGGCAATAGCCTTGTAGTCCATCGTTACAACCTCTTCAGAATCTCTATCGCATACTTTCCTTGTCCAAGGAGTATCCCATCTGAATTATGCCACACCTCCATACCTAAGAAGTAGTGCATCATCCCTAGGTTCTTCATCTTGAACTCTGCAACAAGCTTTCTCTTTGTATATGCAATGAGTTGATCCTCACCCGTTAGGAACAAGTTATCTACGTGTAGTATAAGTAACCCTTGTATTCCACCCTCAACCTTGAAGTAAAGGTTGGAATATGCTTTACTCTTGGCAAATCCTAAGCTCATAAGAAAGCTATCCATCCGAAAGTACCACGTCTTGGGTTCCTGCTTCAAACCATACAAGGCCTTCGTTATATTGCACACATGAGTTTGTCTATCATGTGTCTCGGATCTTAGTGGCTACTCCACATACACTTCCTCTTCAACTACACCATTCAGGAAAGTTGTCTGGACGTCCATCTGGTGAATCTTCCATTTCATTATTGCGACCATAACAAGTACATATATGATGTAAGTATATCTCGCTACATGTGCAAATGTCTCCTCATAATCTATGCCTTCTTTCTTGGAAAATCCACATGCCACAAATCTTTCCTTGTATTTCTTGATGCTACCGTCTGCAGCATGCTTGATCTTGTAGATCCATTTCGAAGACACTATAGACTTCCCTTCTAGTCTTGGAAGTATCTCCCAGACATCACTCTTCATAATCGATTGATACTCTTCAATAATGGCTTCCTTCCATTCCTTGTTTTCAACAACTTCCTCATAGGTTGAAGGTTCATTATTAATGATGTCACACGGTAGGGCTACGTAGTTGGAGTATGGTCTTAGAATTTTACGTTCTTTCAGTGTCCCATCTGGAGCACCATACCTTTTTGCATCTTGAATAGATTCGCGTGCCTATGGTGGTCTTCTCTTGTGGGAATCATTTTCACGAGGTGGATCTACATATTCCTAAGGTTATGTCATGTCATGATCTTTATGGTCTTCATGAGTCATTTCTTCCATAATTGTGTCTTTGGTTCCGAGAACCTCGAGTTCTTCAATATCTTCAATGTGAAATTTTATTGACTTGTTGTAAGCTGAATATTCATCAAAAGTAACATCTCAATTGATCTCGATCTACTTGAGTCTTGGGAAGTGTATTCAATATGCTTTTGATGAGTCACTGTATCCCACAAATATGCCCTTCTTTCCTTAAGGTTCTAGCTTTATCCTCTTTTCTTTGGGGACATGTATGTACACAGGGAAGCCAAATATTCAGAGATGGATAACTTCTAGTTTCTTTCTTGAGAAATCTTCTTTTGGAGTCTTGTTGTTCAGGACATGATGACGTGTTTTGTTTTGTGCATACAGAATTGTCCTTGTTGCTTCTTCCCATAGCTGCATTGGAAGATCTTGGTCACGAAACATCGCCTTTATTGCTTCCATTATTGTTATGTTCTTCCTTTCTACAATAAAATTTTGCCGAGGATTGTAGGGAGTGCTCGTCTCCCTCTTAATCCCATATTCTGTGCTTAGGTATTTGAACTTATCTAAAGTGAATTCACCAACATTGTATGATCATAGGGTCTTGATCTTCTTCTTGGGTTGATTCTCCACTAAAGCTTTGAATTATTTGAACTTGCTGAAAACTTCATATTTTCCTTTCAAGAAGTAAATCCAAGTATTATGAGAATAATCTTCTATGAAAGAAACATAATATGCACACCCACTTAAGGAACTAGATGACATGGGACTACATATGTTTGAGTGGTTTATTTCCAAGATTTCCTTCACCTTGCTTTCACTGTTTGGAAATGGTTTCTTTACATTCTTCCCTTGCGCACATCCTTTGCAAATTCCTTCATGTGATGCTTATATTTTGGGAAGTCCTGATATTGCTTTGCTTGCAATTAGTAGAGCCATATAGTGTACACATGCAAGCCTTCGGTGCCATAGTTCACTTGGTTCTATGGAGTCATGAACCAAGGATTGTTCTAATTGTTATTTCAACTTGTATATACTTCCCTCTTGCTCTCCAATTATTTTTTCATTATCTATTGATATTCCTCTTGGCCACATGAGTACTTATCCATCAACAAATGCAACACATAATCCTTTAGCATCTAAAGCTAAACTTGAGAGGATATTTTTCTTCAAACCTAGTATGTAGAGAACATCCTTCATCTTCATTGACTTTCCTAAATCCAACTTATAAGAGGCTTCTCCAGTCCCTTTTATGGGATATTAATAGTCATCTCCAAGTTTCACCTTGTGAGGTGACTCATCATATGGTAGGTTGATGAAGGATTCTTTGCATGTTGTCATATGCTTGAAAGCTCCACTATCCACAAGCCAATCATTGCTGCCATGTGTAATAGTACCTGCAAGATATGAGATCATAACATTTTCTTCATCACTTGAACAATCTTCCCTTTCTTCTCCAATTCTCTTCCTTGTTGGTTCATCATCTTTAACAGTATGTGCATGATGTCTAGACTTCTTCTTGTCCGCCTTGGATGATCCTTTGTTTATGGGACAATCTCTTGAGAAGTGACCTTTCTCATCAGATGTGTAGCATCTAAGATTTGTATAGTCCCTTCTTGATATATGATTCTTCTAGAATCTCTTAGGTCTTCTGTGAGAGTGATCATCCCTCTTGTCTTCATTATTCTTTGCTTGAGTTGTTAGAGCTTGGTCATCACTTGCTCCCATCTTCTCTTCTCTTGATACTAATCAAGATTCTTCTTGGGTGCACTCCTCTCATAATATATTGAACTTGATTAGCTTCTTTCTAGCGCATATCCTTTGGATGAATGAGTCCCATGATCTTGGGAGACTATTCAAGGTAGTCATCACAATCTCTCCTTCTTCAACATTCCCTTTAATTGCCTCAAGTTGCTCATTGATTTGAGAGACCCTTGTGAAATAAGACTAGATCGTTTCTGAGTGTTGTATCTTCACATTCTTGAGTTCATTCCTCAAGGTCATATTTTCGTTGATGTTCTTTCCTTCACATATATTGGTCAAAGCATCGAACATCTTCTTCGAAGTCTTCAAGGAAGATACACGAGGGGTGAGGTGATCCTTGATAGAGTCTGCAATGATTCTTTTGGATCTTATCACATTCTTCTTATGGTTTTCCTTTGCTTCTTCTCCCTCTAGTTTTGGAACCTCCTCATTGACATGTTAGTCCAAGTCATTCTCTTATAGGATAAGAGAGAGTCTATACTTCCATGTTCAAAAGTTATCTTCTCCTTCAAGATTACCTTCAACCTCGGTGTGATCCATCATCTTAATATGAGAACCTTAAATGGAAATAATAAAAGAATAGGTCTTACCAATTTGAGATGCCCAAGGTGATTCTGGAGCTAGCTGACCTAGGGTTCCATAGAGAAACCCTAATTTTCCAAACTTGGAATCTTGAGATTCTACTTGGATAGAAACATGTGCCTCCTTTAGGCAAGTTGTCTAGTGAGGTCCTTTTCCAAATTATGTGGACTGAATCTTCAACAACTTGATGCCCTAGTTTCCTGTGGCACCAGTGATTAGGTCAAAATTGAAACTTCTCCAAACTGGCATCTTTCTCCACCAAAAGACGTGCTTCCATGAGGAAATTTATCCTAGCCCTCTTTTCTAGAAATTTTGTGGAGACAAGTGTTAGAACTTGGAATCCCTAGTTTCCCGCAGCTACATAGTGCCTTCTTTCATGGTGGCTCTTATAACATGTTATAGTTTGCACTTTAATTCAATTAAGTTGGATCTTTAATATGAAAGAGAGAAGCATAGAAATACATAAGAACACAAATATTTTCCTTGGGGAAAACCATAAAGGACAAAACCCTGAAACTTCTTCTGAATAATTCAGTCACATAGAACAATGTCAAACCAAGATAGAATCCCTAAATATAAGATGTCTCCAGCAACTTATTCTTCTTCTACCCTAGTTCACTTGTCTTTCTCCTTCTCGAGCGAACTTGCTTGAGAGATGATGTACAAATGAGGGAGGGTGCCTACCTATTTATACTTTACAACTAACTTGAACTCAAACCCTAACAAGGCTGACTTCCTAACCTAACACAACTGACTTCCCTCTTGGGAGACTTAAAATACATGTAATAATGTTTCTTCTGGGAATTATTGCCCCGACTTACAATGGAGGTTATACCTCGAGATTCTAACATGACCAAGTACAATAATTACATCCCCGAATGGAGGAAAAACATATATGAAGGTGGTAGAATAAAATACAATAATAATATACAATATAATATCTTTCGAAGTTACATTTTGAACAACCTTAGAGCATCGAAAACCCCATAAGGGGTTCCCTAATGAAACTGCTCTCCTTTAACTGCAGGGGTCTCGTAAGCCCATCCAAAAAACTTGCCTTAAAGCGGCTAGTCATGAAAAACCAACATGATGCGATTCTTCTACAAGAAACATTGAGTAATGGCGAAGTCATCTCAAATTTGTGGGGGAAGTTATTCAAAGATTGGGTCTTCATAGGACATGATGCAAAAGGAAATTCATGGGGTTTGGCTACTAGATGGAATCTGCATGCTCTAAATAGCTCAAGTACATGGGGTTTCAATTTCGGGTTAGGAATTGAAGCCTATTCAGGAGAAACTGGAATATATGTCTCAATAATAAAAATCTATGGGCCCTATGTGGAGTGGAAGGAATACTGAGATCAAATTTTTAGAAAACATTTCATTCAAAATGACATGGTGATCATTGGAGGAAACTTGGATTTTGCTTTAGGTGCTCATGAAATATGGGGGACCAGAGTAAGAATAGATCCCCTCGAGGACTATTTTCAACAAAAAATCCATTTTGGGAATTCCTAGATATCGATCCTATAAAACTATAACCCTCTTGGGAAAATAAGATAGTTGGTGAAGGGCACATTGATATTAGATCAAAAACTAAACATCAAACAATGGATTGATGCTAGAGAGGAATCACATCACTTTCCCATAATGATGGAACTCATTGGTGGAATAGAAAAACTTGCACTTCCTTTCAATTTTTCCTCCGTATGGCTTAAATATGATGATTTCAAGGACACGATATTATTCAATTGGGTCCCTTACTTCTTTGATGAGGATGGGCTGATGTCTCTTCACTCCATGCAAAGTTTGAAGAAAAAAAAAACTTGTTCAAGGCTAGGAAAAATAAAAGAAGGAAAATGACGAGAAGGAATTGGCCTGATCAGAAGAAAATTTTCAATCCATCTATGACTTAAGGGGAAGTGGTTTTGGTTCCCAGGAATCAAAAGAGGAGTTGAGAAGGCTAGAGTTAAAAAAGAAAAACTTGTTGGACGAATAAGAGGAGATCTAGCACTTTAAAAGTCTAGCTATATGGATAGAGAGTGGGGACGAGAATACAAAACTCTTTCAGGCCTATGCAAAATGAAGAAAGATGAAAGACACAATCTTTGAGTCTAAAATATCAAAATAATGAACATGTATCCTCCTTTGAAGGTTTGGCCATATTAGTGAAGACTCGTTTTCATAACGTATTTAAGGCCGAGGATAGGGTATCGATTACAAAATTAATTCAAATGGCCCCAACTCTTCCCAACTTTTATCTCTCCAGAAGACAATAGAGTTTTAATGGGGGGAGTCTTAGAGGAATAATTGAAGGAAGTTCTGCACAATTTCCAAAGACATAAAAGTCCTAGTTAGAACGGATGGATGATATAATTCTTCTTTGAACTATATTATGCTATTGGACCTGAATTGCTAAATCTAGTGTAAGAATCAAGGACCAAGGGAACTATGCATCCTTCCCTGAGTACAAATTTTATTTTCCTTATCCCAAAATACGACAATCCTCAAAACATGGATGATTTTAGGCCAATTTCCCTCTTCAACAATACATATAAGATGGTAGCAAAAGTCATAGCCAGAAGAATTTAAGTAGATATTATCTAATACCATATCCCCTGAGCAATTCGGGTTTGTAGAAGCCAAACAAATTCATGAAGCAATCAGGGTGGCTTAAGAAGAGTTACACAACCTAAAATCAAGGAACCGGAAGGGGGAAACTCTGAAGATAGACTTATCAAAGGATTATGATAGAGTCAATTGGATCTATATATCAGGCATGTTTTAACTCATCTTGGTTTTGAAATTGATTTCATAAATTGGGTAATGAGCTTCTTAATACGATGTAATTCATAGTTCTTATTAGTGGATTGAGTTCACCTTTTGTTTATGTTGAAAGGACGCTTCGCCAAGGATGCCGTCTATTTCCCCTCTTATTCGTCCTAGTGATAGAATCCCTTAGTAGGGTCCTAAGCAATGCAAAAAGGATGGGAGCCTTCTATGGCATATCTATCTCGACAATCTAAATATATATAATTTACTCTTTGTAGATGATGTCCTTATCTTTTGTGATGGATCAATCTGGGATGCTGAAAAGTGAAAGGAAATTCTGGAACTTATTTGGAATGCTACGGGTACGCTTTTAAATGACAGAAAATCATCCCTTTCCACCATAAGTATGAGTGATGAACAGGTACGTAGATATCACAATGTCTTTCCTTTTGAACTAAGGCCTTTAATGATGGATTCAAATACCATGGGTTTATTCTTGAACCAAGCAACTATAAGAAGGAAGATTGGATCTAGATCATTGCAAAACAGGAGAAAAGGTTGATGTGTTGGAGTCATAAATGGCTCTCTAGAACAGGACAGTTAGTTTTGGTAAAATCAATGCTGGTAGCAATCCCAGTATATTGGATGTCACTGCATGGATTTTCAAGGGAGTTAAGGGAAAATCAAGAAATATATGCTTTAAATTACTTTGTGCTGGAACTAGTGATAAATTTGTTCTCCCTTGGATCAAATGAGACCTCATTGCTCATCCAAAATCTCTTGGAAGATGGGGACCACAATTTTTTTTCAAGTTCTCACAAGATATTGCTGCAAGATCGGGTTGGAGACTCATCTCCACTCAAATCATTCCGATTGAAGTTGTCACACAAAAGTATATAGCTCCAAATCACTCACTGATTGGATCCACAATTCAAACGATAGAAAGTCTTCTGCCTCAATTGTCTGGAAATACTTGGTAAACTCCTTCATCTCATTGAAGAAGATATTTCCTAGAATATTGGAAATGGTTCAAAAGTTATACTAAGGGCTGACCCCTGGTCGAGAAGCCAAAACAAGCATACTTTGCCACGACCAGCCATTCACCATTAAATACATAGGGTTTTTTCCACCTGAATCAAATTGCTGATGCAAGTAATATGTCCCTATGGAACCAGGGGCAGGCCAAGGCTCATAGGCTTGGCTTGATTGGGGAACAGGCTGAGTCATGGAGGATATTTATAAATTATCTTCACACCTCGCATATTAGGCTAACATATCATGATGATGAATTAATTTGGGCCCAAGCCCCGCATGGGAATTATACTCCTAAATTAGGATATATTGGTCTCATTTTGTATTTACAAAATGAAAATATCCGTGGGTGGTGGAAGGGCATCTGGAAAGCTAAGTGCCCCCAAAAGCCACATCTCTTTATGTGGTTCCTGCTTGCAAATAAGGTCCCTCCATGGGACAAAGTGGTAAAGATACACATTGAGGGCCCATGATGGTGCTCCCTTTGAAAAGCACAAGAGGAAACAATCACACACCTTTTTTTAAATTGTCCTTTTTCCTTATCAATATGCAAAGAATGTAGTCATTTATTGGATTTGGAGTGTCCCTGATCCAGTGGAAATATGGAAGTGGCCAGGAGAGATTTGTCAGCAAACCAATCCTTCTAAAAAATAAATCTCTTCTAGTTATTGTAAACTGGGGGGTCTGGATAGCAAGAAATCACTAAATTTTCTAGAATAAACCATCAATTATGGAACACATTGTCGTTCAGTACCTAGACATTCTCTTACGTTTCCCACAATAGGAAAATTGCATGTTGTTTGTATTATACAAAATGAAGTGGTAACCAAAGACATTCCTTGGGCATAGTTTGGCGGTGCCTCTCAAAACAATCTTTGTGGGGGGGAGGCATATTTTTCCTATCTGATGTTCATCTCTTCAAACTAAAAATGGGTTTGGGACTGGGAACAAATAACTATGTATAAATTTTGGCCTTGAAACTCCTTTTATGCTTTGCAAAATAAAAGGGTCTCAACAATATTCAACTTTTTGGTGACTCAATGAATCTTATAAACTAGGCAAAGAAAACTAAAAAATGCCACAATATTTATTTGCTTTCATTGATTGAGGTGGTTCTCCACATTGCATAAATATTTGATACATTTACATACTACCATGTCTAAAAGGAAAGGAACCTAGAAGTTGACAAAGTATCTAAGGAGGGGATTTAACTAAATTTGGGCCAATCACAGATCTCAAAGGCACTAAATAGAAATTTCTTCCAATTTTACCACATGCCATTTACAGAAGACTTGGGGAACATTCAACAACACCACCAACATGAAACTGGTCCTGGAAAATAATTTTTATTAGATCTGGATATAGTGTCTCGATATTTTTCAAGTTTCTTCAAAGTGGATATGAGATTATTTATGATGCATAGAGATTCATGATAGCTGGTTACAATGGTCAGATACAAAGAGCATATTTTTGTGATGTTTTTTGTTGACAATGTAAATCTCCGGGTTTGCATATTTTGGAATACATTGTAATTTTATTTATTTTTTTCTACAGAACATACATACATACATGCATGCATTTATGTATGTATGCATGTAAGTATGTATGTATGTATGTACACACATACATACATACATATATGCATGCATATATGTATGTATGTATGTATGTATGGTTAAATGATAGACACTGGCCAACCCTATCGATTTTGGACATTTAGGTATAAAGAATCTGGACTTTTTCTGCAAGTCACTAGCTGCTCATTCGCTATGGAGATTGGCTCAGCCATCATCCTCATTATGGGGAAAAGTCACGAGTTCTAAATATTGCCAAGGGGAGAAAATTTCGGAATGGTTTTGAAACCCAATCAAAACCTTTTAAAACATATCAATAGGACAAAAGGCTATGGTTATGCCATTCCCCTTAGTAGGAAATTGTATTGCATGGAATATTAGCGATGGAAAGCAGCTAAGAGTTGGAATGTACCCTTGGGTAGGATCAAGCAACAATTTTTGGCTATCATAGGCTACAATCTCACATCTAAAACAACATAATGTAGAAAGATTGGTGGATTCACAAGCTCAAAGTCCACAAGAGCGGGGAAGGAAAGGATGGTTATCTTTGTAAGAGCTAGGAATGAGAGGTGGAATTGTAACAATATGGTCCAGATATGTAAATAAATTGGTAGCAGGTTTGGTCCATTTGGACATTTCAAATCCTGAGAGTCTTGTTTGGACAAAAAATGCAGCAGATGGAGAATACTCAGCTAAAGCAAGTTATGAATCTCAAATCAAAGAGTTATTTCTCGGTGAAAAGAATTGGTGGTGGAATTCTGTGTGGAAAATTTTCATATATTTGGAAGCCAAATTAACTCTTTGGCTCATTTTCAACAACAAGATATTAACCTGGGACAATATGCAGAAACGTGGATGGAAAGGCCCAAGTCTTTGTTTTATGTGTAGGAGATACTATGAGATGATCACTCATATTTTCTTTTCATGCTCTTATGTAGATATGGTATGGCACGATGTAGCAGGAAGGATTTATACTCAATACATCAAAGAGGATGCTCAAATAGAACATAGATTTCAAAATTCGTAGCACAATTCTTTGGTGAGTGAGTTCGCAACCCTTCGTCAATTCAACCATTTTTTGGAACAATTAGATTCCTCTTGAAGTCACAACTTCACTTATTTTGCAGTGGACATTGGAGCATAAAGTCTCACCCAAGAAGGCCAAAGAGAGGAAGGTGGTGGTGCCACATATTGATATCTACACCATGGGATTTCTTTAATGATGCTAGCCAAGGCGAACCATTGTTAGGGGGATCTAGAGTAGTGTTGTATATTACTGATAATCACAAATATAATATCAAGTATGTTTCAGACCAGTGCTCCAACAATAAGAAATAATTGGTTGTGCTTTGGACAATTTTAAAGGTCACAAAATCAAAGAACGTTGGGCATTTGCAGTTGTTCAGTGATTCCAAAATGGTTATCGAATGGGTCACAAAGAAAATACATATTGTATCCCCACATTTACAATGTATTATGTCTGCAATCATATCCCTACTCATCCAGTTCCAAGATGTCTCCTTTGCGCATGTGTATAGATAACTTAATGTCGAAGTAGGACAATTATTAAAACTAGCCCTAGAAGTAGTCCCAGGAGTCACGAAGGTTCATGAGTGCAGGGATGGAATATTTATTGATGCAATATTTCATATATAATGATGCATAAGCTTACAATATAGATAAAAGGAATGTAATGTAATGTGTGAAATTTGTGGATGTAATTCTTTAAAGAACAATGCAATGTAATTTTGTAAATTTTGTGATGTAAGTCCATCAAGAACAATATGATGGTATAGTAGAGTTGTAATGGCTCAAATGATGTAAGTCCAGCAATGGATAGTCTATGTTTTATTCAACATGAATAAAGAAAGGTTTTTTCATAATATGTATATATATACATATTATGAAAAAACCTTTCTTTATTCATGTTGAATAAAACAAACACACACACACACACACATATATGTATGTATGTATGTATTTTTTCCCAATGAAAAAACCTTTATATATATATACATATATATGTATATGTAGATATATGTATATACATGTATATGTACATATACATATATATACATATGTACATATACATATACATATATATGTACATATATACATATACATATACATATACATATACATGTACATGTACATGTATATATATATATATATATATATAT
>LPNX010278420.1:373771-463013 GCA_001517045.1 Pseudotsuga menziesii | reverse complement strand
TGGTAATTTGCTACTATTAGTCACCGACTCAAAAATAGTCATTTATAGCCTGATTTTAGTCATTTTTTTAGTCATTAATTTCTCATTTTCTACTAGTGCAAGCATGTTTTTGATGATCCCCAAGCTCAATCTGTATCACACAAGGATTTTTGCAGCTTGGACTATCTTTCAATTATGACAAGTTTAATAAGAGGTGTTACACCCCATTTTGCATGGGTGACCACCTTCATCACAATCTCATCTGGGGAGTGTATGTGATGGAGATTGAATGATTT
This sequence comes from Pseudotsuga menziesii, assembly GCA_001517045.1. Taxonomy (NCBI): domain Eukaryota; kingdom Viridiplantae; phylum Streptophyta; class Pinopsida; order Pinales; family Pinaceae; genus Pseudotsuga; species Pseudotsuga menziesii. The sequence continues at coordinate 462,738 of LPNX010278420.1, read as the reverse complement.
GGTCCTAAGTGCTAGATCCTAGATGATGATGCCCTAGTGATAATGCTTCATGGAATATGTTGATTGTTTGACCTTGAACTAGGGCCTTGTTTGAAGCAGAATAGTTCAGCAATGGAAACATTCATTAGATCTAGGCATTTTTGTGAGTCATGGCCTATTTGTCTCAAATTATGGGCATACTCCTGTCTTTAATTAGCAGCAATTAGCACTGTTATGGCCCTTGGACATCACTAAGAAGCATCTTTGGGTAAATCTGGGCACATTTGGAACAAGTTTGTGGAAGGAAACATAAGTAAAACCTATTTATTCTGAATTACGGGAAGCAAGCAACCTAATTCTTGTAGCAGCACTCCATGTTGGGTTGTTTCCTAGCATTTCTGCACATTCTAGACAGTTCTGGGTATGTTTTAACCATGTCTCAACCCTCCAAACAACAACAAAATCGGTCTTGGGTATAATGTGGGCATCTTCCTTATAGTGGAAGCCATGATTTAGCATCAACCTACAATAAGAAGTCTGGTCAATCTGCAAGTAAAGAACAACAATACAGATATTAATTTCTCCACATTCTGGGTAGATATTGAGTGAATTTAGGGCTGTCCCTGATCCCAAGCAGAGTTAATTCCAAATCTGGTCCAATTCTAAGTAGATCTAGCAAGTCTAAGCATCCTGGTCCCATGCTGCAACAGATTTGGGCAAGTTTAGTGGAAATAAACAAACTAAATTCCAAATATGGGCATAGTTTGAACTTTGAAGTATTTTATGTCACAACAACCACTGATTATGCATTCTGTGTAGATTTGGGTCTGTTTGAAAATGCTTCATCAAACCTGTCCAGTATATATTTCAGAATGATTCATCAAACCTGTATATTAAAACCTTATATACTTGAGCATCAAATAAAGACAAGAATCAAGTACATTCATCAAAAGCAACCAAATCAAAACCCCATTTAAATGGGCGAATAGGATTGTTCCCACATATAAATGGTCCTAGATTTGGGGGCATGTACAAGTTCAGCCTATTAAGTATTTTTTCATGGATAGAAACCAGCAACTAGAAAAATCTCAGAAATGCCGCCTTTTTTATATCTTCTACCTCAAGATCACAACACACTAATTCAAATGGGTTTGAGCAAGATGGGATAATATGATGCATGTAATTTGAATTTAACTTGTATAATTCTTTTTTCTTTGGTGCCATGTACATTCATCAAAATAAACCAAATCAAAACCCCATTTAAATGGGCGAATAGGATTGTTCCCACATAGAAATGGTCCTAGCTTTGGGGACATGTACAAGTTCATCCTATTAAGTACTTTGTCATGGATAAAAACCAACAACTGGACAAATCTGAGAAGTGCCACCTTTTTTATATCTTCTAACTCAAGATCACAGCACTCTAATTCAAATGGGTCTAACCAAGATGGGATAATATGATGCATGTAATTTGAATTTAACTCGTCTCCTTTTAGAGCCTAGTATGTGCCCAACAACATGGATTTATTTCCCAAATATCCATTGTTTACTGCTGCTACTCATTTTCAGAAGTGCACAGGTCTAAGTTTTAGCCACTTTACCATTGCTATGATGCATAAACTTGTCAAAAATGTACCCAAAACACACCAACACTTGGATTTGCTTGATTTATAGTTATTTGAAGGCTGGGACAGATTTGATCTGTTGTTGTTTGAGGCTAACAAATACCAGAACTGCCCAAAATATCACAAATCAACTAATTAGGTTGTTAGGAGGCTCAACATATGCCCAGGTCATCAAGGAATGTGCCCAGAAATCATTTTGATTCATGTATGAGGATTAAATAGGACACCATGCCCAGGTTTGCTTTCAATCATCCATAGAACTGTTGAGGGCTCAGAGAGCTCCATCTATATCAAATGAGATCACAAATTATCCATCTCACCATCACATGAACCAAAGATCTACCAATCTGGACTCCAAGGCATCATACTAAGCCATCCATCCATGATAAAACAAATGCAATCAACAAAGAAGGTTCGTGACCTAAGCATATATTAATGATCATGAACCAGTTGAGCTTAAGAAGACAGGTCTTGGAGCACCTAAGCTCTATGCAGAGCAACAAAAACAATTATTTAAGGATGCTATTGAAATTTGTAGGAGCATGGTTGCTAAAGATATCTCGAGTTGCACATAGGCATACAATTCAGTTCCAAAAGATATTAACTAGACATATAATTGCAAAAGAATCTTGACATTGAGGGAACAAAGAATATCAATCAATCAATTGGTGGATAGGTTCCACTTATTTCAAAGTATTTTGGGAATTAGTACCTAACATATGAAAATTATGCCAATTATATTAGAGGAATGTTGGTCTCATGCCAATAGGTCTCCTACGATGAATGAAGAAAACCTAGCAACCATTTGTCTAGGTGGATTTAGAACACAAGGAGGATCTTGAAAGTCTAGAAGGGTTTGAACAGTTGGTGGGATAAAAGGATGAAAGCTTTGAACAACAGGGTTTCTTCCTTCAGTTTTCACAGAGTTTTGAAGATTGTGCAGAAGATATATAAGTAGATCTTTGAAAAGGAAGAAGTGTGTCTATGTTCGATAAAAGATGCAGATCTAAAATCAACCCCCCTAAGAACAACATATGAGAGACAAATTCATCCTGTCCATCCAGCAAATGGTCAGGGAGTCTTAATCCCATCAAAAATCAACCCCCCTACCACCACTTGAATACACATCAGTTTTGGACTGCTTCAGATCTGATCTATCACTATTATGAAGCTACTAATTCATTATTACAGACCTATATCAGCATGTCAAAACAACCAACAGTCATAGCATACTCCAAACAGGCCTAAAAAAATTGCATCCCTTTCTAATAGGATGAATAGACCTTAGGAAATTTATGGTTCAAACTTAGAGGTCTCACAATGATCACAACTTAATCCAAACATCCTTTAAATAGTCACAGATGAGTTTAACAATTTAACAAGTGTTCATGGTTAAGGTCTAGAAGCCCACAAGGTTCACAAGACATATATAGAATCCCAAAAAGTCACGGCCCTATCTGCAATAGCCCACAAGGTCAAGCAAGGTCACAAATGTCGTGATCCAACATAGAATCGTCAATACAGTCACATATAAGCCGATGAAGGTTTATTAAGGTTTAGCATCCCGATCAAGACTACGACCCAGCTCAAAAAAAAGCAAAGCAACAACCTCAACAATATACAAGAATTAAACAATAGAGAATTAGTACCATCAATGAAGTACAAACAACCTCACAAGATCTTTGGTTGATAATGACAGTCTTTTGGAAGAATAGTTGTCACTGGAGGCTAATACAATTATGCATTGTAATGACACCAATTGATTATTGCATTAGATGAATGTTGGTCTCATGCCAATAGGTATCCTACAATCAATTCATAGGAACCTAGTGCATAGACCATTTTTTCTCTTCGCTTAGCTATGTAAAGCTCATTTATTTTTTGAATAATGATAAGTATTTATAAAGTAAATATGCAATCAACATAAAAGAATAGAGATTTGAAAAAGTGAAGACAATTAATTCATGCAACTAAAATGTAATAAAAATATCTTTTCCCAAACCCTGAATCAATGGAAACCGATTAAAACCAATCTTGATTCAAGCTACAACAAATGGCTAAATCAAGCATCAAATGAGAACTATAAGCATTCAAGGGACTAACACAATATTTAACCAAATTACACACAAACTTCAAAAAGCGACAAAATGCTTCAAACAAAAGCAATAAACAAACCATAAAAAATTGTCAAGATATTCTTGTTAAACACTAACATGGTTTCATGTACTTGAATGAGCTCATTCTTGCTTAGCGAAAGTGTTGTCAAATTAGTTATTTATCCTTTAATGTTAGGACACTATCTATGTGAAGAGATAGCTCTTAGGCCTAGCTTTCTCAAATTCCACCGTCACTTCCTGTCACATACAAGAAAGAGACAATGTAAGAGGTTGATATCAAAACATCAATATTAAAATCAGCTGCATGAAGGTAATGTAGCTCAAATCATCAATGTTACAACAAAAAAGTACAATTTAGAATCTATTTTTACCTAAAACACGACCTCAAATTCACATATAGTGATCACCAGCAAGGGTACATGGAACATCTGGACAAAAATAAGACTCAAGAGTCCTTAATGTGTATTAGATCATATACACTCTTAGGTGAAATCCAATTTCCAAGTCACATTTTGGCCCTGGTCCTCATTTTCGACATTTTCGACATTCTGGCTCTGGTCCTCATTTTCCACGTCAAGTCCATTAGATATATTTGTTATATTGTTTTCTTCCCTTCTTTCACGATCTGATCACCAAAGAGCTAATGCTCTTTCATATGGAAAATTGTCAACCTCATACTTTGTTACATATAATCTTAAGCATGTATCCACATTTTTATCAAGCTTGTTCCTCAAATTTGACTTCAAGAATGTTAGTGCACTAAACATTCTCTTATCCTCCACTGATCCGAAAATCATGGTTTGACATAAATCTGCTAATTTGAAATATTCTGACATTCTTTCCCGTAGCACTTTGCTACCACTAAGCTTAGTCCATAATCTTGTAATTGCACCATATTCTTTACTATCCGACGGAGAAAATTGGTCCCACGTTGTTTTACCAAAACATTGAGATTGATATGCCATTTTTTCTTTATCTAAAATACCTTGAATATGTTCTCCTTGTATCTCGGCCTCTCGACAAAAATGGCTCTGCAAAATCTTGATTTTCTTTATAAAATCAGCTTCTAAATTTTTTTCATTTTGACTATGGTCCCAATATTCAGGGTATACGATAGACATGGCCTCCAACAATTCATCTCAAGGAAACCGTTCTCTTACCTCTGATGATAGTGATTTTGCAATTTCTTTCAAGTTGTCTCTCACTGAAATTACAACATCGTGAAATCGTTCTCTTGAGACGGAGCACTATTTGGTGGATCTTCCTATCTTTTCATTATAATAAAAGGGAACCATATGCCCACGAATTTCCATACATAGCATCCCTTTTTCATCAAACTTAAAAAAAAATTCATCATTTTCTATATTGATAATCTTCCTCCAATTTGTAAATGCTAAATCTATAAAAGAATCTTCCATAATATACAAATTATCCAATGCAAGACATGTTAATTTTCTTGCTCTTGTGTATTCAACAATATACATCGTGCGACTTTGAGCCATCTTCACGAGGTTATTCATTTCATGAAGCATAGGAAGAATTCCAGCCACTGTTAATAATGTCTCTATATCAGTTAGTAGAAATAGAAGAGTTTGAGAATTTTCTACACTTGAGCGATGTTCATACATCACCCCTACCAAGGATGCATATTCATTGAATAGTCTTTCAGCTGGTCCCTTCAATGATATCCATCTTGTATCAACATCTTTTAATAGTTTTTTTCCATTTGTAACACCATCAGAAAAAAATTTAAACTCTAAAAATTGTTTGGGACTCCAATAAAAGTATGCATGAACCTCATGTACAAGATATTCTACCTTTGAAACCAATGAAAAGTTGCTCACTATTTTAAATGCAAGATTCATCCTCTGAGCCATACAATGAATACTGAGCATATACGGTGAAGCCGAGAGTTGCATTCTAGCACAAAGGCCATTCCTTTGTCCTTGCATTACTGATGCTCCATATGCTCCAACACATACTAAATTTTTTGCAATCATGGAATGATCCGTACCACCAATTTCCTTCGAACTATCAATAACAAGTTCATAAATATTTTCTGTTGTAGAACTTTTGGTCATTTTATGAATTCCAAGTAGATAGGAATGCCTGATATGGTCATTGACCATATAAATTCTCATGTAAATCCATGAAGTATTATCAATAGCCGTAACTTCATCCAAAGACAGTGACAAAAATGTAGCATTTGCAATCTTCTCTTTCATATCGTCCTTTTCTACTTGAGCTAGATATTTTCCCCATTCCCAACCACTCGATAAAGACCAATGAGAAGATAGAAAAATTTGGCACTTGAATAAAAGATAGATATTTCGTCATTTTTGGATAATCTGTCATAGGACGACCATTGGATAGGAGGTGAAATACAGTGCTTAATTGTATTTTATTTGATAAGAAATGTGTTTCCATCATCTTTCCAAATTGAGATTTGATGGTTTCTCCACTTTCCTCGAGTTTTTTCTTATTTAGTAAGAGTTCATTATATTCCACTTGAAATTGGAGATGTCGACATTCGCTAATATATTTCCATATGGCAGTAGATTTATTCTCATCATTTGCAGTTTTCTTATCATACACCTTCCCAACATGCTTCTCGATTGTGTCTAACTTCATCTGTAATTTCACTACCTTGCCAAGTTTCCAACTACATGAAATGCATTTAGCTTCTCGTGAGGTCTCATTCTCATTTGCTGGAGTTATTGGTTCAATACATGGGTATCTTGAGACCCAGTCAGCTTTGAATTTTCTCCCTGCGTCCCATTGGCCCTTTTCCCTTTTTCGTGAATGCACTATGTCACCTTGCAATGAAAAATCTTCAACATTTGAACTACCAATTTCATATGGAAATGCATTTGTCTCACTTTGATCATTAGAGGAATGTATTATACCATCCATTGTCTGGGTTGCAGATGCATTCTCAAAATTTTTGACATCTCTGTCACTGATACCTTGCTCAAGAGAGCTTGAAGCATGAATAGGATGTGGATTATTGGATTGAGGCTTTTGAAAATATGATATTACATCCTTTTGTTTTGATGTTTTATTTTTCTTTCCACAATCCATGTTTGACATCTTACTTAATATTCCAAAATTGAAATTCTAAGTCGATATCGAAACCAGAAGTGAACCCTGCATGAGAAAAATGATATAAAATTAATATAATGGCACATTATCAATTTATATTGACTCGACTTACAATGTGTTTACACTGATTCTTTCAATGACTTTTAATTGACTCTTTCCCCGAAGGAGGTATAACACTAATACAACTGGAAGGTGTCAATGAAACACAACTGCACTGACTAGATTCAGGGCAAGTGGGGACTCCACTTGTTATCTCATCCCTTAATGGTTCGGTGGACATGTGGGGACCTGAATCTTGACAAACCAATAAACTAATAGAATCAGAGATTATGCTCCACATTATTCTTTTGGCAAACAATCCACAGAATTCAAACAAGCATGACATACATCACGCTATAAAATCCCAACATTCATGACATACACATAAGTAGACTTTGTTCTATGTAACATAAAGGATCATTGCCTTATATGATGACAAATGTCTCCAATGGTGTGTACTGAATAGGTATATAATGCCCATTTTTAACACAATTTCTATAATTTCTTATTGACCAACTTGAAATAACAAGCATTGACATCACATGAACAAAGAAATGAATAATATATCAATGAATTCTAAGCCCAAGTTGTACAACTTGCAAATGATCCTTTGTATATTTAGCCAAAATGCCCAGCTTTTGAAAGATCCACTAAATGAATCTATGTATTTAGCATAACCTATCCTTTTGAAAAGGAAACTGAGATGCTCTATATTCATCAAAACACATTAGATAGAACACTTATCCTTCATATTTTCTTTGTTATACAAAGCTAACAATGTATAGAAATTAGAGTAACAATGTCGAGCATAATATCAATCACTACACGTAACATAGATTCTATGCGTATAATCCATTCAGCATCTGCGCACACAATTCTCATGTTTATAGATTCCCATTGATTATCTGGATTTCGATTGCTAAACTCAAATTCAATTCCATGTAAGATAAATATTTACACAGATGACTTACTCTTCCATCAAATTAAAACAAGCTAATAGATTCTATTTTCACTATTATTCAACTCAAAGACTTCATATAGAAAATCACTCTGTTTCTTATTTAATTTTCTGAGCCTGTCATACAATGTAGAGACTGAGCCTGTCATATTTACTTTAAGATCTGGGTATGAATAACAGCAACAAGCAGTCTTAAATCCCTAATTATAGGCACTTTCTAGGCATGAAAACATTGAAAAGAGACCTGTAGAAATTTTAGGAATCATTCATGAGGTAAACACTCTTCATCTCGGGTTCTGAGTTTAATTCTACCATAAAAAATTCCCTAGTACTCAAATCTGGTCAGTTTTGAGCACAAATAGTGGCCAAAAGTCATATTGTAGCCTCTGAAAAGCAATGACCAGAAGGATGTAGCAAATTCTAGGTTGATATTGAAAGTAGAAGTACCATCAAAACCCAACTCTAGTCTCTGAGCATAAACAACACTAAAAAACATCTAAACTTTAAGTCTGGCTAGTTCTGAGTTTTATGGTACAAGAGGCCCCCTACGATGATAAATGAAATTAAAAACGAGTACACGTTTTAATAAGTAATCTACAAATTTCTATTAATTTGTGTAAAAGGGAATAACTAACAATTTTTTAAAACATCACAGGAATAATGATTTAGAAAAGAAGAAAACACACTTCTAATGAAAGGAATAATGGTTAAGAAAAGAATAAAACACACTTTCCAGTCCTTACCATATTTGTTTCCTCATGTATCAATTTCCTGCCAATTAGAGTGTGATGGTCCTTGAAGATAGGCTGTTTGACTACTAGTTACTCTGCCTTATAAATCATGAAATTAAAAACTATGCAAATTGCTGAATCACAGAGCATCCTCACATGAGTGATACACATGCTAGACATGGCCACAAAGCTCCTTCTGTAGTTCTCCATCTAATCACATCCTCAATCTCCTAATAATTATACAAGTGTGTTGCAAAATTCTTGTCATGTTCAAATTCTTAACCAAATTCCATTTTAATTTATGCCATAAGTGTTGCTTGCTGTAATAGCAAAATGATTCCAGTAGTACTTTCCATAAAAAACTAACCACGAGATTTATTGATTGTCAACATCAATTCATGATGTAAGGAGTACCTAAATTGGTGGATGATGAAATACAGTCAGGGAATTCATACAAAGAACACATAAACAAGATCCTATGATCTGTTGATGCAATTAACTAGGAGGTCAGTCAAGAGAAATTGATTCTTATGCACCTTGGATGCTAGTTGTAAAGTTCAAACCTAGTACCAAACAATAGGCATCCCTAGGGTGACAGGCTAGGAAATTTTGCCTAGGGTTTCCTCCTGTTACCCCCCTATTTGCATAGGGTGTTCTCCTCTAGTGTGGAGCAATATTTGATGGAATCTCAGCTCCTATGAGCCAAAATTCTGATATTTGATCACTAAGAACCACACTTAATGAAACATAAGCTGTCTAGTTATCTCATGTTTTCAATCACCAAATTAGGTTCTAGGTGAATTGATAGCATTTAGTCAGCAACAAAATGACTGTCAAGTACCTCCTTGTCTCCACGAACCTAAATCCCCCAGATTTTCCCCTGTATTCTTACTGCTTCCAACAAATAACCAAGACCATCCATAGCTAATACATATAAATATGGCATAAGAGGGCAAGCTCCTCAGCTTCCTGCATGTGATCAGGAGTGTAGGATCCAAAAATATTCTGAAATCCCAAACCAAATCCTTTTCTTATTCTTAGTATTTTACTTAGGAGTAAGCTAAACGTTCTACGTTTTGCACTCTTTTTCCAGCGATTTTTTAGTATTTACTTATAAAAAGATATGTTTCATTGTGTTTGATTGGAAGTATCTTTTTAGTCAGTACTTTAATTCTTCATTTATTTTCAGAGTCTTCTAACATGTATTGCTATAAACCCATCGGTATAGTTGCTTCTTAGAAAAAATATTCTTTAATTGATTTTATTAAACCGGGGCTAATAATTACTGATAGGCATCAACCTTGGGAAGTCCACAGTTAGTTACTAGATGATTAGCAAATATCACAAGAGGGGAAAGAAGCTTTCGATTAGGACTTATGGGAGATGCATTTGTTGTGGGCCAGGTGCCCAACACAAGTCCAATATTTGCATCCCAAGTTTACGTAGGTTGAAGATTTTTGTGATTTGAAGGAGTGGTCAAAGCCAGATGCCATTGGCTATAAATACATATGCTTGATCTCATCAAACTTTATTTAGTGTTAGCATATGCAAGAGTCTTCAACATTAACTTCCTCAAGGTTTCTATGGAAACAGGTCTGTGTTGGCATAGGATGAAACCATTGGAAAGGAAGTCTTAGAGAGATTTTCGTTGTAGGCAATGAAGCTGGTGGCCAAGACCATGCATATGAATGAATACAAACATTCTGTGGTCTGTATTTGGCCGATAAAGGCATCTGCCCTGATCTTGTTACAAGTTTATGATATCACAATAGTTGAGATTGGAAGTGATGGAAGTTGATTTTGGGTGGGGAAGCCTCTCTACATGAGTCCATTGAGAAATGATATCTACTTCCTTTGCTTTGGATGGACAATCAGATGCTCTGAATGTGCGCTTATCAGTGCCCTTAAACCATAATTGACAAAACAAATGTTGAGTTGAGGACGTTGTAATTGAGACCAATTCTTCACTCCCTCCATCCCTAACTGTAAGATTTGACTATTAGTGAAAATATATGGCCGCAATAAGTAAGAGAATATTTTGTAAACTTTAGTTGTTTAGGTGTATCTTTTAATTTTTAACTTAAAAAACATAATATTTTGGGAGAACTTTCAAGGTGGGTTTATTTTGTTAATTGATACGATTGTTTTCAAATTTGTTGAGTTTTGATTTCCAAATGTTTGAAATAATAACAAATAAGAGGCACATAGGAAATAATGAATAAATTTTTTAGATAGTTGCTCAGATGTAAGGAACTTGCTACCAATGGCCCATTAATGTTTTCCTGTAAAAAAAACTCTGCTGATATCTTGATTAGAACTTGCATAACATGGTTTCTTAGATGATTTTCAGCAGTTTAGGGTTTCTTAACACTAGAGGAGCAAAAACATGTTCCTCGTGCGAAATCATCAAAGCGATTTTCTAAGTTAAAACTTAAATTTGAAAATACATGCCCATAGAAGCTTCATTACTGTGTTTTCCATTTACAGAGTTGTACTCCAAGTATAAATAATTGTTGCCCCCTGTTTTCCATTTACAGAGCTTGGCAAATAATTGCTAATGAGCTCCGTGGCTGTTGAATACTATAACTTACACCCAGAATAAAACCAACAGAGTGCCAAAGAATAATATACAATGAGGAAAATCTCATCAAGTTGTGGTCTAGCAACAAGTTTGAGTGCTCACAGCAAGGCCAGGCACTCTAGGAATTAGTCTCTAGGCCAATAGTTCACCGTGAAGCATTCTTCTCTGCCTGAGTCCCCATATTTCAATTTCATCAAGTTTGCATGCATTATGTTTCTAATTTAAGTTTTGCATGCATCAGTTAAGTAAGGTGCATGCAGCCTAGCTCAATTTAGTAAAGTGTATGCAACTTAGTAGTTATGGCACAAATCATCTCTAGTTGAGGCATTGTTGTGCATGTGTCCAGATCATTGTAACTAGCTAATGTACACCTCTCAAGGCATGTTGAGGATGCAGGTGACTAAGAAGTATGGAGTTGATTTGGAGCCTTGAGCATCCAATCTCAAGATCAAAATCACTACACACCAAAAGGATATTTCAGGACCCCAAAACCCACATGAACAAAGTGTTTCAAGTAAAACCATTTTTCTGTGATACTCTTATTTGTTTCATTGACAACCAACTTCCATTAGCAATAGTAGCAATACTTAGGACTAAATGCATGCCATCAATTTTCAAAATGAACTCGACCAAACACATGTCACCAATTGGCTCTGTGTGTCCTAGCCAGAGGTGTCCCTAGAGAGAATCTCTATGCTGCATGAGTCCCCAAGTTAAAGATTGTCTTTTAAGTCCATCTTACAAAAAGCGTGGAAAAAAAAGTTGCGATGAAGGCATGTTTGATGACACTAACATTTGATAAGGTTCTATATTGGGAATCTTGATATTTGGTGATACAACTTTCCCTAAAGATGCCTGACCATCCACTATACACACAGTGCATGACTTGAGCATCAGAGTCCAGTAGTTAATTGAGTATGTACAAATTGCACATTGATAGCTGTACTCTCTCTTTATGCTTTGTGTTATGTTTCAGACTTTCAATTGTGTTAAACTTAGGTGTGAACTGATTTTATTACCACTAACTGATTTTATTGGAATTTTACTTATCTTTTATCTTCTTACCATTAGTCCTACAATGCAAGACAACTAGGTTAGAACTTAAAGTTTCAATATTTTGCAGGCACCCTCTCAATTTGACAATTGGGGTCCTTTTGTAGTATGGTATAGTCCATTGTTCCTTTTGTTATGATGTAGGTGCATTATGTGGAAGGTAGGACAAATTAATTGATCATGTACATCGAGTCCATTGGGCCTTTTGTTATTATGTAGGTACATTACATGGAATGTATACATTATCTGACTTTCTAATTCCTGCCCTATGCCAAATAATGCTTATTTCTTATAAGTAGCGTAGTCGCATACAAATGGAGCACAATCCATTACAAGGCATGTTATATATAGCATTGTTTACAACTGATATTTGCAAAGCAACACATGCATCATGATTCATGATTATCAAAAGTGTCGGAATACAAGTATGTGTCTGTTACCTTTTCCATGAGTTCCAAGGTTATAGACCAGAGAAAGGGTAAGCAAAAATGAATCTCAGGGCACTACGGTGTTCCTAGAAACTCTAATGTTTGTCCATTTGTCATCAGGAGGGATTCTGTATGTTGTTTTGAATATTTAATCTCTTTCTATTGTGATATTTTTTGCAAAAGAAGTTATACTCATTTGGTTGTGCCCAATTTTTAGCTCACTGTTCCTCTAGAAAATTTACCAACCTTGTCTATCTTGCTGAATGAAATTCCTAATAATTATGAAATTCGACATGGTTCGAAGGTAGAGGTTATTTGGCATAGATACTGATTTTAATGGCTGCCTTTTGTCAAAGTATTTCTTGCTTCTCTTGTTGTTGTATTTTAATGAGAAGGAATAAGCTTATCTCCTTCTGTGTTCAATGGAAGTTGATAATTAATATGTCCAAAACATTTGATGTAGTTATCAATGCTAGCCTATCATGGAATTTTTTCGCCCAGATGAATTACTCATTCAGTGTTTTCAAATTGTATGTCTCAAATGAAATGTCATGTACCGGGATGCCTTTCTTTGGCCATTGGGGAACTTGATATGAAAATTCTTTCTTTATGAACAAATCCATATGCACATCAATTAGCAGCAGATATAACATGCATATTTCTGGAATTCATTCATTATCCATTATCAAAACATATGTAAACACAAGCATTCCACACAAAGCTGATTATGGAATACTTATTTGTTTTCAAGTGAAGTCCACCAAACTGGTTGCTGACGAGCAATAATCTCACTCAGCCCAACCCACTACTCCCATGACATAATCAATATCCTCACTATTGAGCACTCCAGTCCCTCATCCAACCATCAGTCCCTGATGGCACTTTCTTCTCCTTCACAGCACAAGGAAAATTATCCCTTTCTCTGCTCCACAACCCCTCAAGTATCTTCTTCCCTTCTAGTGTAGGCAGAAAGAGTTAAAGACTGGTGGTTTCCTACTGTGAATGACCCATATGAGAAACACTTCACCAAAATAGTCCATAAGCAGCACTAATGTGGTTGCAGGTTTGTGGTGTTTTCTTAAGCTATCGTGGACATTCTTTACCATCCCTTTTCCTCTTTGAATTCACACAGCAAGTCCCTGGCCCTCACAGGCTCTTGCAAGTCATAATTTTCTCAAAACAGTCTTGACATTTCAAGGCATAAACAGCCATGGCTCCACACAAGGTTTCTTCAAGAACAAGGAGGATAATGTTCCCAATTCTAATGGAGTATGTATTATCCATGGAAATGGTGAATAATAATTTTTTGACAAGAGTTTGCATAAGACATGTGTTCCCATCCCAAGAAGCATGGGGAAACATGTAAAAGATCACTGAGTCAATGATTGATGGGAAATGTTTTTGAAGAAGGATGGGCATGAAAGGTCATACCTTCAAAGAACAATTATCAAGTCATACCACCCATGGAGTCATTTAACTCAGGCCACATGACTTCTGTCTTTTTTTTCGAGTTGCCATGCTCCCACCCTCCAGTTCATAAGTGAGAATGAAATTGTTGAAATCTTTCCAGCCCCAAATCAACAATTAGCTCACAAATAGTCCCATTCAACAATTAGCTCGTAAAGTGTGATCATGTCACAAGTGGGATTTCAACTTGGGTGGGGAGGACAAATTCTCTACCACTTGAGCCAGACCCAATTGACACATGGCTTGACTTCTGTAACATTAACTACATCATTTAAATAATCCATGAGTTAACATTTTATAATTTAGGGGTTAAAACTTGGATAACACATGATAACAAATTGTTGTGTTAAATGGTATTTCGGTTTCCATATTACTTATTGATATTGGTTTCCAAAGATAACCTATTATGAAAAATATTTTATCCAGTTAATTCCTCTCATCTGGTGTTGAATAGTTCATCTGTCACCAAAATGTCTCTCTTATGAATAGAACTTGAATCCGTTTTAAGTGGCTTCTAGATCTTGATTCACATGCTTTGAAGGACTCATTACGTTGAACCACCATGCTAGTTACAATGATCTTTTTTTTGCACAAGGTCCTTGAGGCACTGTTTGCATGTGTCAAGGGACATGTTTATTAATTCATTTTTCAAATGAGGAAATAGTGGTGAAGTAGACTTTGAAACTTTCAATGTAGTTCCTAATTTCAAGATTAGTAAACAGTGATGTGATTTGAGTTTCAGATCTGTGTGCTTGCTGCTACTTTGTTCACCTTGATGTGTTTCAGTTCCTAGTAAAAATCAAATTGCAGTTTTTATAATGATTTCAGTTTTATGTTTTCTTAAATAGGTAGGTTAGAAATCAGCCTAGGACCATTACCATGCGCTAAATTTTTTTAACAATTTTTACTCCAAGAAGAAACATTGGGATAGAGATGAAATCCTCCCTTTATTTTTCAGTAATCACTATATTCATTGAAGTGTATTTGCTGCTGTGAAGTCTCAGTTAGGGTTGTTCACTCTATTTTGAGGGATGCCCTAACTAGGGTTCAAAGGTTAAGTGTAGCAAGTTAGGCTCTCTTGATCTTATGGTCAAATTTAAATATAGAATGATGTATTGCTGGTTGTTTGTCTATATAAAGGTTTCCTATTGTGGTCTACTTCCTTTATGGTTTCATTTGTGGCTTTCCTTTTATTATCCACGGCTGCATGTTGTTACTTGGCTGATTTTGTACTTGTGAGGAGCATCTTTAGTAGGGACTTCTTTTAATTTTTTGTATATTGAAGTAAATCCATGTGGTTGGTTAGACTCTAGAGCATGTTTATAATAGCCTAACCACACCTCTTTCCATATAAGTTCAAACCCCCTTGATTGTTGATCCTGACTTCATCACCCATTGGATACACATTAATCTTAGCAATCTACCATGCCTTCAATATAAGTATATCACAAACATCTTTCCTCGGGTTTCACCCCTTGTGCTAGAGGAGAGCCAGCCTAAAGTGAGTAAAAGAGTTGTTGTGGTGTCAGTGGGCAACATTCCTATGTAGCCTTAGGGCTGCTGTTGGAGCAGGGTCCCGTAGCTACAGAAGAAGCTGCTAGTTTTGGCGGAATGATAAGCTTTAGCGGAAAGAAGTTAAGACAGAGCTACGACGCCGTAGCACGTTTCCAGTTGGAGAGCAGAGCCGGAAACCGTGACTTTTTGAGATGCGAAAGTCAAAGAAAGGCAACGGTACCTGAGCGGCCGAGAAGGGAGAGCTCACCCACTGCATTCAAGGCAGCGGCAGAAGAAAGGAGGGCTCAGCGACCCTCATAAAGAAGAAGGAGCAACGAGGATCAAGCATTGAAGGCGGAGGACAGAAAACAGAGAAGCGGTGCATAGTACCAATGGTTCCGTGCCGGTTTGAACGATTGGGAGTTAATGTTCTATTGGCATCCTACCAGAGAAGAGTTTCACCAGTGGCTGGATTCAGACTTAAGGGAGTTTGCCAAGAAAGAAAACCGAAGCCCTAAACTGAGCACGGAGGCCTGGTTAGAAAAGCATATCGCTTCAGACATACACGCTATATTTTTTGCAACCTACGGAAACGAGCTTTTCGACTGGTTATCCAAGTTGACAGATAGGAACACATTCAAGAAGAAAAGAAATATTGTCTGGACATCAGAGCTGATTCAGATCGTGCAGAACCTTGACAATTCGATTATGAGAGCAGTGGACTTCTGGCTTACCAGTGTGCTAGACGGCTTCGTTACAGAATTTGCAGTTGACCAGAGAAAGAGCTTCAGTGAAGCCGAATGATACTTCTTCAGAGGATATCGCGGTAAGTAACTAAGATCTCTAAACTTGTCCCTTAAGATGCTGCTATACGAAAAAGGAACAATGGATGTAGTATCAGATGAATAAGTAAAGATAGTAATGTCACAAGAGTTTGAAAGTGATTTTGATGACATTGGACGAACACGTAGTGGAAAGAAGTATAAAGTAGATTTTAGCTCTCCTGTAGTTGAAGACAGTTCAGAAAGTATTAGACAACAGAGCCCGAGCACCACAGAAGAACCAGACGGGGGTATCTCTTACCACCCCTATACTCCACAGAAACAGACAGGGACTCAGAATAACCCTGTAGGTACCCCATCTAGTAGTTCACAGACAGTACCTACTCCCGCTACATCACCTTTACCTACACCGCTGAGTGGTAGTACTCCAGTCAGTCAGAACCCACCATAGAGAAATAGAATGGGAGACGACATGAAGCTACCTATCTTTAAAGGTACAGGAGCAGAAGACCCGGAACAGCATTGGTTCCTATGCGAAGCCATGTGGAGCATTAAAACAATCAACGATGATAACCTTAAACTTGTACAATTGGTCACCACACTCAGAGACAGAGCCTTGACATGGTACATAAAGTATACTACATTGCCCAAGACGCTTTCCCAGGTCAAGAACGCCATGATCAAAGAGTTTAAGAAACCCAAGTCTGAGTCTCAGTGCATTACCGAGCTTAAGGATATTAAGCAGCTACCATCAGAGTCAGTATGGGACTTTGACCAGAAAGTCAAAGCTCTTATAGACCAAGTAAGTTTTGAGTTTGCGCCAGAGCAGCATAAGGAATGGTTTATTGCAGCGTTGCTCCCTCATATCAGAATGCCACTAATGCAGCAGAAACTCACTACTCAAGATGAAGCGCTGGAGATGGCAATGAAACTAGAGGCTTCACCTTTAGCAGAAACCAGTACAGGCATAACAACTCTACAGACCCAGTTGGCCAACCTCACGTTACAGATACACGAACTTAAAAAAGGCAAAGAGGTTATGCAAGACATATGGTGCATAAAGTGTAGAGCACAGGGCCATAGTAAAGACAACTGTCCAGTCTTTGCAGAATATTTAGCATCAGGGGCTCCTAACCCCTTACCACGCACACAAGGGCCATGGTGTGAAATATGTAAAGCACAAGAACATCTGCCTCAGCAATGCCCTTTTCTTCAGAAGTATGTACAGACACCTAAAAACCTATATTGTATCTTCTGTAAATCCGTCGGGCATGATCAACAGGACTGCCGAGCTTATGATCTCATGGCAGATAGAAAACATGATGTGTACAGAGTCCAAGCAGACACACAGGGTCCAGCAACAGGACCACAGCCGGATCAGGTTTACGGAGGCCGTGCAGGAGGATTCAGAGGACGAGGCCGTGGAGGAGGCTTCGCACGGGGAGAAGGCTTTGGCCGAGGAGGAGGTTTTGGCCAAGGTCATGGACCAGTCACTTGTTATAATTGTGGAATTGTAGGACACTATGCTAGGGACTGTCAGAACGCCACTACTACTTGTAACTACTGCAAATCTTATGATCATACTATAGAAGAGTGTCCTATATTGATAGCTAAGATCAGAGACCCTAAACCAGCCGCACACCAGAACATCCAACTTATCGTTGCTGAGCAGGCAGAACCAGAACCAAGAGTCAATATTGTGACTTGGAGCGGTGCTTCCACCAGTGGCACATCGCAGGAGACCGGAAAGAACACAAGTCAGGGGTGGGTGTGCAGAGCTCCTAGTAAAGCAACAGCACTCGACTGACAGCAGAATAAAGAGACCTTTCATGAAGCCAAGGCTTCCTTTGATGAACCTACACTATCAGGACCGCAGGTACCGCCGTCTAGGGGCGTACCGCAGCAAACACCTTGTGGCGATAGCCCTGAGCAGGCACAGCAGGCTACCACATCGGGAAGATGCGACGAGGATGAATCGACAGGAAGTGTACAATTCTTCCTACACAGCTGCTTGAAACTCCTGAGAAATGACAAAGCTGTTGGTGAGCTACAGCGCATGATAGATCAGTGTCAGCAACCCTCTCTCTCAGGCAGTGCACACCGCGCTGTCCATAATATTACGAGACATACAAGGACAGGAAGAGAGATGAAATTCACAGCGCAGATTCGTGAGTTTGAAATGGATGAGGTTGTCTTAGATCTCGGATCAAAGGTGAATGTTCTAACCAAGTAGACATGGGAACAGATGGGTAGTCCTCAGTTATCCCTATCGCCTATCCACCTGAGATTAGCTAATCAGCAATGAGTATCACCATTGGGTCGGCTACCGCAGGTGCCAGTTGATATTGACGGAGTTCGTACTTTTGTGGACTTCGAGGTTATAGAAATCATTGGCGACAGTCGACCATATCCAGCACTATTAAGTATTGATTGGGAAATTGGTAGCAAAGCTGTCATTGACCTAAAGAAAAGACAAATGACCTTTGAGGATGCGCAGATCCGGGTCATCGCACCGCTGGATCCTTACCAAGGTCCTAGATACATTGAACCTATCCGAGCCGAGGAAGAGGCCCATAACGTGGAGAGTCTCTACCAGATGACTGCGAACCAGAATGACTACATCAATCCAACCGTAGAAGGGACCATTAGTTGGCAATGCGACAGCTCATGCGCATCGGATTCTGATGTTGGTCTAGAAAAATGGCAGAACAGACTTTACGAAGTATCAGCACGAAGATGTGCGTTTATCAGTAAATCACTACGATGGATTGGTGCAGAGATTGCTGAGAACCCATCATATCACGCTCTGACAGATATCCAGGATTTTTTTGAACAGCTTGAACAACAAATCCCTCATGAACAGAGGATCGCAGCTATGGACCTTGCAGTTCGAGCTACACCTGCAAGATGGTGGTATGTGCATAAAGAGAATATCACATCATGGGATAATATAAAAAGAATGATGGCGATCAGATTTTCTGACGACAGAGAGTGTGTCCAACAGAAGTACACAGGAGAAACTGACCCCAGGGTACACATTCAGACATGTGAACAGAATTGGTCGGACATTCCAGAGGATGAATGGGTTCATAGATTCATTCACACATTGGACACAGTTCCAAGGAATTGGTATACAGAGACCGAGCTACGCAAGGGAACAACCACATGGTCACTTATGACAGACAGCTTCCTACTCACCTTTGCATTTGAGTCAGAAAATCCAAGTGTTGCTCAGGCCCTAGACATAATTAAGACAAATATTTTTGAGGATCGCACCATCTCAGTACCAGTCCAACCTGAGTGGACTATCCAGCTAGAAGAGGCGTTGGAATGCTATAACTTTACATCAGAATCAGAGGAGGCAGATGAGGATCCTCGCAACACCAACATTCCAGAATCAGAAGGGACTCGCGATGTGGAGGGACCACAGTTAGAGATTCCAGCAATCACCGAGCCCATGAAGATTAAAAAGATCAATATTGGCACAGACGCAGAACCTAAGTTTGCCTCTATTGGAGATTACTGGAACGATGAAACAGTCGGACAGATTCCAGATCTGCTACATGACTACTAGGACCTATTTCAACACCAAGTTCACATAGATGAAGGGAATAGTTGGAGACCTGGGATTCATGAGGATACCATTAAAGAAGGATGCTAGACCAGTTAAGCAGCGCCCATATAGATTGAATCCGCTCTACAAAGAAAAAGTAAAGGACGAAATTGATAAGATGCTAGCAGCAGGCATCATTGAGCCAGTAGAGGAAAGCGAATGGGTTATCCCTATGGTAGTGCAAGAGAAGAAAACAAAAGGGGACATCAGGATCTGTGTTGATCTGCGAAAACTCAACGATGCATCACTTCATGACCCATTTCCAACACCGTTCATTGATGAGGTATTAGACAACGTGGGAGGACAGGAGGACTACTCCTTCACTGATGGGTTTTCAGGCTACCATCAGATCAGAATACATCCAGAAGATCGAGCCAAGACCACCTTTGCAACAGAATGGGGCTCATTCCAGTATACGGTAATGCCCTTTGGTCTTAAGAATGCACCATCTATATTTTCTAGAGTAGTAGTTGCTGTCTTTAAAGAATACATCCATAAATTCTTAGAAGTATATTTTGATGACTGGACTGTATTTAGGCTAATCGATAAGCACATAGGAGATCTAAGACTGATGTTAGAGAAATGTAGGCAGTACCAAATTTCTCTAAACTTGAAGAAATGTATATTTTGTGCACCATTTTGTATTTTGTTGGGCCACATTGTTTGCAGACAAGGCTTGATGGTAGACCCCCACAAGATCGCTATCATTGTAAACCTTCCAGCACCTAACTCAGTCAAGCAACTGAGGACAGTACTTGGTCATACCGGGTATTACAGAAAGTTCATCAGGGGCTACGCAAATATTACAGCGCCGATGGAGAAATTGCTCAAGAAGGATGTAAAATTCCTATGGAATGAGGAATGCCAGCAGAGTCTAGACATACTTAAGGAGAAGATGGTTACAGCACCCATCCTAGTATTTCCGGACTGGACTAAGCCTTTCCATGTACATGTGGATGCATCCGGCATCGCGTTAGGAGTTGTCTTGACCCAGCCAGGAGAAGGGGATATTGACCATCCCATCGCATATGCCAGCAGAAAACTATCAACAGCGGAAAAGAACTACACCACAACAGAAAGGGAGGGATTAGCTATGGTATATGCGCTGCAGAAGTTCAGGCACTATCTATTCAATACTGCACTATCTATCTGCAGAAGTTCAGACACTATCTATATGCACTGCAGAAGTTCAGGCACTATCTATTCAATACTGCACTATCTGTCAGAGCGTGATATGATGGGGTCTCAGCGATCTCTGCGCCAATCCATCGCTGTGATTTACTGATAAACGCACATCTGCGTGCTGAGACTTCGTAAATTTTGTTCTGCCAGTTTTCTAGACCAACATCAGAATCCGATGTGCATGAGTTGTCGCATTGCCAACTAATGGTCCCTTCTGCGGTTGGATTGATGTAGTCATTCTGGTTCGCAGTCATCTGGTAGAGACTCTCCACGTTATGGGCCTCTTCCTCGGCTCGGATAGGTTCAATGTATCTAGGACCTTGGTAAGGATCCAGCGGTGCGATGAACCGGATCTGCGCATCCTCAAAGGTCATTTGTCTTTTCTTTAGGTCAATGACAGCTTTGCTACCAATTGCCCAATCAATACTTAATAGTGTTGGATATGGTCGACTGTCGCCAATGATTTCTATAACCTCGAAGTCCGCAAAAGTACGAACTCCGTCAATATCAACTGGCACCTGCGGTAGCCAACCCAATGGTGATACTCGTTGCTGATTAGCTAATCTCAGGTGGATAGGTGATAGGGCTAACTGAGGACTACCCATCTGTTCCCATATCTGCTTGGTTAGAACATTCACCTCTGATCCGAGATCTAAGACAACCTCATCCATTTCAAACTCACGAATCTGCGCTGTGAATTTCATCTCTCTTCCTTTCCTTGTATGTCTCGTAATATTATGGACAGCGCGGTGTGCACTGCCTGAGAGAGAGGGTTGCTGACACTGATCTATCATGTGCTGTAGCTCACCGACAGCTTTGTCATTTCTCAGGAGTTTCAAGCAGCTGTGCAGGAAGGATTGTACACTTCCTGTCGATTCATCCTCGTCGTATCTTCCCGATGTGGTAGCCTGCTATGCCTGCTCAGGGCTATCGACACAAGGTGTTTGCTGCGTTACGCCCCTAGACGACGGTACCTGCGGTCCTGATAGTGTAGGTTCATCAAAGGAAGCCTTGGCTTCATGAAAGGTCTCTTTATTCTACTGTAGGTCGAGTGCTGTTGCTTTACTAGGAGCTCTGCGCACCCACCCCTGACTTGTGTTCTTTCCGGTCTCCTGCGATGTGCCACTGGTGGAAGCACCGCTCCGAGTCACAATATTGACTCTTGGTTCTGGTTCTGCCTGCTCAGCAACGATAATTTGGATGTTCTGGTGTGCGGCTAGTTTAGGGTCTCTGATCTTAGCTATCAAGATAGGACACTCTTCTATAGTATGATCATAAGATTTGCAGTAGTTACAAGTAGTAGTGGCGTTCTGACAGTCCCTAGCATAGTGTCCTACAATTCCATAATTATAACAAGTGACTGGTCCACGACCTTGGCCAAAACCTCCTCCTCGGCCAAAGCCTTCTCCTTGTGCGAAGCCTCCTCCACGGCCTCGTCCTCTGAATCCTCCTGCACGACCTCCGTAAGCCTGATCCGGCTGTGTTCCTGTTGCTGGACCCTGTGTGTCTGCTTGGACTCTGTACACATCATGTTTTCTATCTGCCATGAGATCATAAGCTTGGCAGTCCTGTTGATCATGCCCGACGGATTTACAAAAGATACAATATAGGTTTTTAGGTATCTGCACATACTTCTGAAGCAAAGGGCATTGCTGAGGCGGATGTCCTTGTGCTTTACATATTTCACACCATGGCCCTTGTGTGCGTGGTAAGGGGTTAGGAGCCCCTGATGATAAATATTCTGCAAAGACTGGACAGTTGTCTTTACTATGGCCCTATGCTCTACACTTTATGCACCATATGTCTTGCATAACCTCTTTGCCTTTTTTAAGTTCGTGTATATGTAACGTGAGGTTGGCCAACTGGGTCTGTAGAGTTGTTATGCCTGTACTGGTTTCTGCTAAAGGTGAAGCCTCTAGTTTCATTGCCATCTCCAGTGCTTCATCTTGAGTAGTGAGTTTCTGCTGCATTAGTGGCATTCTGATATGAGGGAGCAGCGCTGCAATAAAACATTCCTTATGTTGCTCTGGCGCAAACTCAAAACTTACTTGGTCTATAAGAGCTTTGAATTTCTGGTCAAAGTCCCATACTGACTCTGATGGTAGCTGCTTAATATCCTTAAGCTCGGTAATGCACTGAGACTCAGACTTGGGTTTCTTAAACTCTTTGATCATGGCGTTCTTGACCTGGGCAAGCGTCTTGGGCAATATAGTATACTTTATGTACCATGTCAAGGCTCTGTCTCTGAGTGTGGTGACCAACTGGACAAGTTTAAGGTTATCATCGTTGATTGTTTTAATGGTCCACATGGCTTCGCATAGGAACCAATGTTGTTCCGGGTCTTCTGCTCCTGTACCTTTAAATATAGGTAGCTTCATGTCGTCTCCCATTCTATTTCTCTGTGGTGGGTTCTGACTGACTGGAGTACTACCACTCAGCGGTGTAGGTAAAGGTGATGTAGCAGGAGTAGGTATTGTCTGTGAACTACTAGATGGGGTACCTACAGGGTTATTCTAAGTCCCTGTCTGTTTCTGTGGAGTATAGGGGTGGTAAGGGATACCCCCCTCTGGTTCTTCTGTGGTGCTCGGGCTCTGTTGTCTAATACTGTCTGAACTGTCTTCAACTACAGGGGAGCTAAAATCTACTTTATACTTCTTTCCACTATGTGTTCGTCCAATGTCATCAAAATCACTTTAAAACTCTTGTGACATTACTATCTTTACTTATTCATCTGATACTAGATCCATTGTTCCTTTTTCGTATAGCAGCATCTTAAGGGACAAGTTTAGAGATCTTAGGTACTTACCGCGATATCCTCTGAAGAAGTATCGTTCGGCTTCACTGAAGCTCTTTCTCTAGTCAACTGCAAATTCTGTAACGAAGCCGTCTAGCACACTGGTAAGCCAGAAGTCCACTGCTCTCGTAATCGGATTGTCAAGGTTCTGCACGATCTGAATCAGCTCCGGTGTCCAGACAATATTTCTTTTCTTCTTGAATGTGCTCCTATCTGTCAACTTGGATAACCAGTCGAAAAGCTCATTTCCGTAGGTTGCAAAAAATATAGCGTGTATGTCTGAAGCGATATGCTTTTCTAACCAGGCCTCTGTGCTTAGTTTAGGGCTTCGGTTTTCTTTCTTGGCAAACTCCCTTAAGTCTGAATCCAGCCACTGGTGAAACTCTTCTCTGGTAGGATGCCAACAGAACATTAACTCCCAGTCTTTCAAACCGGCAACGGAACCATTTTTTGATTGCATGGGTAGACCCGGGTTTACTATAATCAACCAACAACACCCCTAGCTCACTGGCCCTTTCGGCAACAGACCGCAAGGCGGCCTGAAGTCTCACCCGAAGTGAATCTAATGGGTTGGCCAAGGACTCAAGTGTCTTGGACTAGGTTCCGAGGCAATCCTACTGGCGGCGCATAGCTCTCCTAGCCATGAGACCTTCTTCCTGCGTATGTGCGTCGCGCGACCTCCTGCTCGCGTCGTGCTTGCGTCGCGCAGTTCTTCTAGCCGCGAGATGTGTCTTTCCACCACCGTGCGGTCCTTCTCTATGATGCGCACTTTCCCTGACTTGCGATATTTCCAGCCTTACCGCTTCGCCGCGCACCGTGCGACACGCAGCTCCTGCTCAACGCGGAGTCCTCAACCTGCGGTATCGCGCACCGCAGCTTCTCTGCCGATGCGATATCACCTCTCTGTGATATCCTACCTCCGTGGTTTAGTGCACTAGCGTTGCTCGTGTCGACATGCAAGACTTAACATACAAGGCTATTCAATACTGCACCCAGTAGCTGCTTACGCAAACATAAATGAAACACATACAACATGCCAAAGGCTTTTAACTTATGATTATCCTTCTTACTATGGGGAACTGATTAATACATTCGTCCATTAAACTGCAACAAAGTCCATGAAATAACTAAGTACTGCATAAGTAAACATACACATAAATTAGTCGCATAACACAGATTTTAACGTGGTTCACCTCCAGGATGGAAGTTACGTCCACAGAACTGTGTTTTCTATTATAGCTCAAGGGGAAGGTAAAACACAGTTCTGCTGCACCACATATGCAGCTCAAGATCTTCTCTCTTAGATCTCTCTTCTCTTTATATTGCTCTCTTACAATATACTCTTCCCTCTCAGTTGATCCCTGCGGATCGTTACATGCATGCTCTATAAGCCAACTACTGGTTTCAGTAAGATTGCCACAGCTAAGACCAGAACCAGAGCTCGGATTTTACAACAGTCTACTTATCCTTATTGCCTATTTCATTCACGACTGTCTAACTGTCTATCCAACCAACTAGCTAACTAACTAACCCTTCACAATACAAAATTACATTCTTTTATAAGCAGCCCGAAGGTCCTGCTTTTACAACACTGTGAGCCTGTCCCAACAGTAACCCAAACCCTAATTAGTGACAGTCGGTCCTCTCTGTCCTTGAGGTAGCCGCTTCCCGTCACACCACAGCTCTCTGCAGTCTTCCATGCTTCTCGGCACTGACCATGGATACTATGCACTGCTTCTCTGTTTTCTGTCCTTCGCCTTCAATGCTTGAGCCTCGTTGCTCCTTCTTATTTATGAGGGTCGCTGAGCCCTCCTGTCTTCCGCCGCTGCCTTCAATGCAGTGGGTGAGCTCTCCCTTCTCGGCCGCTCAGGTACCGTTGCCTTTCTTTGACTTTCGCATCTCAAAAAGTCACGGTTTTCGGCACTGCTCTCCAGCTAGAAACGTGCTACGGCGTCGTAGCTCTGTCTTAACTTCTTTCCGCTAAAGCTTATCATTCCGCCAAAACTAGCAGCTTCTTCTGTAGCTGCGGGACCCTGCTCCAACAGCTGCGCTTCATTCAGGGACTTGAATATCTTTGAGTGCAGGTTGTGGAGATAACACAATGCATTTAACATTTCTACAACATGGAACCATTATAACTCATCCTGGAAATCTTGGCACCTGTCACATAACCTCATCATTTACAAATAACACATGATTTAACATATTGCATTTCAGGGATCAAAACCAGGGTATTGCAACAATTTTGTTGCAAAGGCAATATTTATTTATCACTAAGTGCTGGAAGGTGCAATGGTATTGATATATAATAGGCACCTCTAGGTGCAATTACAATAATAAATCCACTAAGCATCACTAGGTACAGTTTCAGCAATGTTCAGTAGCTGCTAGAAGGCACACAAGCACAATAATTCCAACAATAGCTAGCTTGGACAATCATTACTGCCCTCCAAGCATGATATTAGCAAACATATAATGTTAACAGAAGAAAACACAACAAACAACATATTCAATATATTAATCTTGAAAACAAAAGAGTCCACGAACCATATCATGGAAAGTTACATTCTCCCATTCAATTGGGTTCTCCCCGATTCTCAGTAAAAGAGTCCTCTCCTGATGAACTGAGGTGAGTATTACTTGTTTGCTATTAAGCCAAAACTATATTGTCAGAAAACATAAAGGAAGACAGATCTGCAAGATGAGAAATTTAGGACAAACAAACACAAAAAATAAAAAAGAGCAAATTATAAAAGTCCATATGAGTCAAACATACATTCAGTTATAATGGTTTGTTGAATTCCTATAGCCTGATAGATTCTTCTCCACGTTTGCAAATGTATTCATATCTACACAGTTATGATTATTTTCTCAAGTTTTTGCAGGCTTCCAGTTGTGTTTTTAGAACCTTTCTCTAAGAACATCAACCTCTTTTTGCAAGTAATTCTGTTTTTATGTTTCCTTTAATAAGCCACATGAATATCATACCCTAACTTCAATTTTCACTGAGTTGAAAGAGATCAAGAAGTTTACAAAACTTTTCAAGAGGGATTTGGATGAAGAGGTTCAACATCACATAGATTTTGGTAGATTATGTCTGTCGAGGGGCATCCTAACTACTATTCCATGATCTGTGCTGAATAAAAATATTCTTTTGTTAAGAAATTACATTGATGTTGGGGAATCTAGATTCTAAACCTATAGACACAAGTAAGGGTGGATCTACAAAGGACATGATAGTTTGGACTATATTATTTGATGGAATCACGCCTTTCCTTTGCAATTTATGTGAAATATCTGTGGACTGTCAATTTAATTTCCATGCAATAATTGCACAGAAGATTTGTTTTCAACAATTAAAAGCATCTGTTCTAGTTGATATTCCTGCCACCATGGAAGAGGAATTTTACCATGCATCCATGCTCCATAGTATTGTAGTAAAACCTTACGATCATTTTCTATATTTCATAGTTCTTCATACTAAAATAATTGGGAATATACTCTCAACCAGTCAACCAAACAAGTACAAGTTGTGTTTGACTTGATGATAGATGTGCATTCCATTTTCTTGAGGACTTCGAAGCATAATTCAGTGCAAATAAATGTTAAAGCTGAATTTGAAGAGAAAAAAAACACAACATGGACCTTTCTAAATAATATTGCATCACAATTGTTGTTGGTTGGTGGCCATTGCAAGTGGAGGTACGTACCTCTTGCAGCTCTACATATGTGTTTAGGGGACAAGAATTTATTAAGAATGAGCCTAATCCTATATAGATGTTGTTTGTTGTGCTGCAACTTGATTCTTGAAATGTTTCCTTGAGAGCCTGGAGAATGCTACTGAAGTTCTAAAGGAGGGGTTGAGGATCAGGCTCATTCTTGCAAAAAGTGTTAAACTAAGATGTTTTCAGTGCTAATGCAGTCTTCATTCTGTGAATGAGACTAAGTGCAATTTTTGAGTGACTTTGACGAAATTATTAACCAAGAGGTCTAATTGCAACATATCTCTCATAAAAGTCTCCTACCCACTCCAATCAGAAAGAGGGTTAAAAACTTCAGTTAACTATACAAGTAAAAATGTTCAGAATTTGATGAGTGGTGATTTATGAAAACTCAAATCAAGCAATAAGAGAACCAATTGAATGAACCATATATAATACCTTGTCCCCTATTCACCATAGAACACTGATAATGTTACAGGGAAATGATTTGACTACAGAGTACCAACCATGCGACCATTACTTACATCCCTCTACCATAACTACCCAACATAAATGGATAATCCTAGAATCTAATAAAATGGGTAATAAAAAATGCCATTGCTTTCAACCGATCTAATTACACAAGTCATCACATAAAGCAATTTGGCCAATAGATCTATGTAAATAAACTCAAAATTTCACAACCTAGATAAGCTAAATACATTGCATCTCTTCCTATTCTTACAGACGAAGCAGAGATCGAAAACATGTAGAGAAAGACAAATAATTGAAGGGGATTTGTGAGTACTGACCATCTCCATCCTTATCAAACAAACTAAAAGCCTCCTTGAACTCAGATATTTGTTCCTCTGTTAGCTTGTCCATCATTTTCACGTAATGTAAGTAGATAGAGCACCAGAGGAAACAAGACCGGATTGCCCTGAGTCAAAGACCGGTCTTACTTTGTTCTGCTTCTCCTTGTTCCTTCTCAAAACAGAACAAGGGACGACTTCGATCGATCTGTAACTTCGTTTATCTAAGTCTAGGAGATGCAATGTATGATATATATAGGCAGTGGGTGAAAAACCCCGAGGTGGAAAAAAATCGTATGGTTTTTCAGTTGTAATGGAAGGTGTCGTTGGTCCTTTGAATAAATCGTGGGAATGAAAAGTGAATATTCTTGAAAAGAAAAATAGATCTATGCTACTCTTATAATCAGTACCATGTGCCCTGGCAAATAATTGCTAATGAGCTCCATGGCTGTTGAATACTATAACTTACACCTAGAATAAAACCAATAGAGTGCCAAAGAATAACATCCAATGAGGAAAATCTCATCAAGTTGTGGTCTAGATTATAACAACGAAGCTTCATTCTGTGGCCCCCCTAGCCTGAACGGACGGATGAAAGCAATTACCTTCACCGCATTAAAGAAGATATTTGGCTTAATCAAAATTCAAGTTACAGACAGACCCCGGTGGATTAGATTATGTAGGAATGCTTAGTTGGAGAACCTGCATTATTGAACTTATCGGGGGGACGGACAATAGGGATTAACCTCGCCGGGGAGATGAGATGATGGGCCCTTGTTTGGGGTAAGCATTTCCCATCTACTCCTTGGTTTCCTAGGGTTTTCAATGCAAAATGAGCCAAAAAGGGCAATAATTTCTTAGTGTTGTATGTTTTGTGAGAGGAGATCTTTGTCAAACCATATGCAAAATGTAAAATAGCACCCATAGGACCTAAGAAGGATTGAATAGCTCTCACATTACAGGGTTGGGGCTCTGGCATCAGCACCTGGCGGCTTAGTAGTTGATCTCCAGCATCAACTAGTGCGAACTATGATTATTGCACCATATTCTCTAGGGAGCCAGAAAACATAGATAATATGTGCTTTAAACCGATTTATAACACAAACAAGGTTGAGCGCTTATAGCAACTAACCTGTAAAAAGCCTGCAGATAGAAGAAGATTCAAGAAACTAACCTGTAAAAAGCCTGCAGATAGAAGAAACTTTGTGAAATTGCTTTCCACGAATCCACTCAGCCACTGTAAAGACCGATTTGTAATAGAAACCAAGTTTGATGTTGACTCTTGCACCACTATATAGGTAAAAAACTTCCTCACTTGACTAAATTTATCCATTTTTTACTCAAATATGGACCAAATCCAGTGAAAAAACTTCCCCAATTGATTAAATCTCCATGTTTTACTCAAATAATTGTCCAATTTACCCCAATCGAGGTCGAAGTAAGACCAGTTTACCAAAATATTCATAAATCCCAGCGAAATACCAAATTTTTAATCGTATTATCCATAAATCCTGGGCAAAATACCAATTTTTCAAGTTATTATCCATAAATCCGGCGAACCACCTTCATTTTTCCTCCCAATCGGAAAAAATCAGGCGAATTTGGGCAAAAATCTCCTACCAGTCGAAAAAATTCGGGCGAATGTGGGCAAAAATAAATATTTTCGTGGGCTAATATCCATTTTCCAGTTTTTCCCTAAATCGCGATGAATGCGATTTACCTTAGGGCAACTATATACAAAATAAACAATGGGCGAATTTATTAAATAAAATAATAACATTTTAATATAAAAATTCGCCCACTTTTTTTTGGGTAACCCTTAAAATTCGCCATTGGGCTAAAATTCGCCCTTAAAATCATCCCTGCTCGACTGCTCCAAGAAATTGGAGTATCATATTTTCGTCCATACAATATTTCAAATGTACTTAATCTAGCTTAAGCTTGAGAATGGTTATTATATGCAAACTCTACAAGTTGCAAATATTAATCTTCCCACTTACCCGGTTTATCCATTACGTACATTCTAAGCATGTCTTACAAAAATTGTTTTACCCTTTCTGTGTTTCCATCGGTTTGAGGATGACATACAGTACTAAAATTTAATTGTGTTCCTAAACCTTTAAATAAATATTTCCAAAAAAATCCCGTAAATTTTGCATCTCTCTCTAAAATTACTATTTTGCGTACACCATGCAATCTGAAATTTTCCTTCATAAAAATATCTGCAGTATTAATAGCTTAATATCTAGACTTTACTAGAATAAAGTGGGTTTCTTTGCTAAGTTTGTCTACCACAACCATGATTGAGACGTTTTGTTTAACTTTTTTAGGAAACCAATTATCAAATCCATACTGATAATCTCCCATTTCCATTATGGAATAAGTAATGGTTGTAATAATCTGGCTGGACACTGATATTTAGCCTTTACCTGTTGACATTCAAAACATCGATCCAAATATTCTGCCACTTCCTTTTTCATGTTGGGTCAGAAGAAATCATTTATTATCATGGTAAATCATCTTCTGGTATCCAAGGTGTCCTGAATAAGGCCTTTTATGTAAGTCATTCATAACAATTTGTTTAACTTCTTCCGAGCTAGGTATATATAGTCTTATTTCAGGTAATAATAATCATTTTTGGTTCAAACTAAATTTTGTTTTTACATGTCTTTCTTCATTTTCTGTTGTCTTTTCTTTTAATATTTTATAATCTTTATCAAACTTTGTTGCATCTTCAATTTTGTTTTCTAAATCGGTCTCGTATCTTCTACTTGCAGTTACATATAACATATTTGCATGACGGATTAAAGTGTCTGCCACTTTATTTTCTTTTCCTTTTATATGTTTTATTTCAAAGTCGTATTCACTTAAGAAGGATAACCCCCTAGCCTGTCTAGCATTAAGGTTTTGTTGGTCAAATAAATATTTTAGACTTATATTATCAGACATTAATAAAAATGTTCTTCCGATGAGATAATGCCACCACATCTTAAGTGCATGAATGATAGCAACTAATTCTAGATTGTGCGTAACATAATTCATTTCGTGTTCCTTAAGCTTTCTAGACTCATACACTATAACATAGTTTTTCTGAATTAATACTACTCCTAAGCCCTCCTTGCATGCATCTATACATACGACAAAGTCCTTGTACGGATCGACAATCTTTAGAATAGGAGTTGTTGTTAATAAGATGTCTAGTTTGTTAAAACTTTCTTCACATTTTTTCGTTCCAATTGAATTTCTTACCTTTCTTTTGTAATGGGGTTACAGGATATGCAACCTTAGAAAATTCTTCAATCAATTTACGATAGTAGCCATTAATACCCATATAAGATCTTATATCGGTTATATTTTTGGAAACATGCCATCCCATGATAACTTTAATTTTATCGGGATCTATTGATATTCCTTCCTTAGATACCACATGTCCTATATATTGAATTCTATCTTTGCAAACGTCACATTTGCTAAATTTGGCAAATATTTGATGTTCTCTTAACACTTGTAGAATTATTTTTAAGTGTTCTTCATGTTCTTGTTTATTCTTAGAATAGATTAATATGTCGTCGATAAAGACGACTACAAACTTATCTAAATATTTACTTAATATGTTGTTCATTAGACACACAAAAAGCATTTGTTAACCCAAAGGGCATTGCGACAAATTCATAATCACTGTATCTAGTTCTAAAAGTTGTTTTAAAGCTATCATATTTAATCTGTACTAGATGGTATCCATCATCTCAAGTTTATTTTAGAAAATATTGTTTCCCCTTGAAATTGATCAAATAGATCATCAATACGAGGCCGAGGATATCAGTTTTTAATTGTCATTTTATTTAGTTGTTTATAATCTATACATAACCGTAAAGTACCATCCTTTTTCTTTACGAATAGTATTGGTGGTCCCCGCGGGGAAACACTAGGTTGAATGTATTTTTTATCAATCAATTCTTGTATTTGTGACTTTAACCCATTAAGTTCCAATATGTTCATATGATATGGAGCCTTTGATGATGGCACCGCCCCCATTAGAGGAAATTTCAGTTTAAAATGGGCCTTCAAAAAATAATACAAATTCCATGTCATCATGTATTAGCCAATCAAAATGCTTTAAAATTCAAAAAGGGAGCACCTCTTAAACAATTTTTTAATATAAATTTGGGGATAGGTATCATAAAAAAAATACTTTTTTTGTTCGTATTTTCGATATATCTCCGTGTGTTTTTACTCAAATTTCAATTGGGAGAGCTCATTGGATGCGGAATTAAATTCTGCATCCAGCAAGTACCCAGTTGGCATACTTTTGACGGCCCCCTCTACCCCAAAAACAAGAAATATCTGAAAAAACATGATGATGATGTCATCATCACATTTTTTATGGGTATTTCTTATTTTTGGTGTAGCGGAGCTCGTCAAAAGTATGTTGAATGGGACTCGTTGGATGTGGAATTTAATTCCGCATCGAACGAGCTCTCCTGATTGAAATTTGAGTTAAAACACAGGGAAATATGTCGAAAATATGAACAAAAAAGTAGTTTTTTCTTTTCTTCCTCCAAAATTAATAAATATTATTTTATTATTTTAACTATTATTTTATTAATTTTCCTTAGGAGGCCCATTTGAGTTGAAATTTCCTCTAATGTCCTACCAAATCAATTGTAAAATCTATATCTCTTTTCAGAGGTAATACAGGAATTTCTTCCGAAAATACATATTTAAAATCTTTTAGAATTGGTATGCATTTTATTGTAGCAAAAACATAAGCAAATCCTATAGCAAGACAATTTCTATAGCATATTGCTTAGAGAATAAAACTATAGAATGCTAGTAATTTGAAAAACTTGGAATATAGTAAATCATATCATAAATAATCATTTTTTCTATTTGAATTTGTTTTCCTTTTTTCAAACCTTTCCTCCTAGCAAGCTAGTTTTATACAAGGCTTGTTTAACTATGCCTCAAGGAGGTTTATAAGGCAATAACTTCCACAAACGACAAAGAGAAGTCCTACATTAACCTAAAAAATGGCACACGACAATAATAACGACAAACAACAATCCTAGCTAGCAATGGTGAATATTCCAATAGAGGAATTGAAAGAGGAAAAACATATATGACATACCTTGGAAAGGGCTTTGGAAAATTGCAACACCTTGGAGAGAAATTTCAAAATTCACCTTGTAATTGCCTAAAAATCCAACAAAGCCAGGAATTGAATTGCAATTTGTCGCCATGGATCACATATTTATGGATGTATAGATTAGGGTTACAGAATAGGGATAATTTTTTTTTTTAATTCCCTCCAATCTGGTGTGAAACAAAAACAAATTCACTACAACAAAAACTAGATGTAGCGTTGGATTAAATGCCATATTTTAGTGTAATTTTTTCACAATTGTGGTGAACAATTCAGCGCTAAACCTGACGCTGTTGTACAATTTTGTAAAACACCGTCTATTGCATCTTTTTTTTTGTCCTTTGTAACATTCCTTTTTGCGTCCCTTTTTGCGCCCAATTTTTCGCATCTTTTTTTACGCCCTTATTTGTGCCCAATTTTGCACCTTGTATTGCATATTTTTTTGCATCATTTGTTACATCCTTGTTTGCACCCAGTTTGATGCTCAATCTTGCATCCAATGTTGCATCTTATTTTGCTCCTAGTTTTTCATCGAGTTTTGCACCATGTTTTGCATCAAATTATGTGTCCAATTCTGCATCCAGCTTTGCATCCAATTTTGGGACCAATATTGTGTCTAGTTTTGCATCCAATTTTACTTATAGTGCTCCATCCCCTTTTGCTTCTAATTTTGCATCTTGTTTTACGTCTTTTTTTGTATCCATGTTTGTGCCTAATATTTCATCTCGGTTTATGTTGTATTTTGCATCTAGGTTTGCACCTAGTGTTCCATCCTAGTTGATGTCTTTTTTTGCATCTATGTTTGAGCCCAATGTTGCACCCAGTGTTGTGTCTAGTGTTGTGCCTAGTTTTGCGCCCATGTTTGTATCTAATATTGCATCCAGTTTTGTGTCCAATGTTGCATCCCATCTTGCATCCAATATTACGTATAGTTTTAAATCCAATGTTTCGTCCCATATTACATCCAATATTGTGTCTCGTTTTAAGTTTTTATTTGCGCCAAGTGTTGCTTCCAATTTTGCACCCCGTGTTAAGCTTGGTTTTGTGTCCATCGATACACCATATTTTGTGCTCAATTTAATGTCCAATTTTACGTCTATTTAGGAGTCCACTTTTGCATCTATTGTTGCGTCTAGTTTTGGGCCTAGTATCGCATCTAGTTTTGAGTCATTAATTGTGTCTATTGTTGAATTTCTTTTTGATCCAATTTTGTGTTTAGTGTGATATCCATTTTTGTGTCCACATTTGTGTCTGACGTAACATCCACTTTTGCATCCACTTTTGTGTTTGGTGTGACGTCCACATTTACATCATGTTTTGCATTTAGTGTTGCGTCTAATATTGCATCCATCTTGCACTACTACATTTTTTACCTTTAAAAATACATTGCAATATCATTAGGGCATGGAGGAATCGAACCACTAACCACCTGCTTATAAGGCATGCGCTCTTCCATTGAGCTAGCACCCTTTAAGAATTTGGGAACCTAATTTACAGAGTCCTCTATAATGGTTAAAAAGATCAATACATGCCTTCAAGTATCTAATGGTTGGAAAATGATGATAGATTGTATACTTTCATAAGATATGATGCAGCAAGTTATGAAAACCATGCACATATCTTAAAGTTTGCCAATTTTAACAACTCTAGCCTGAAAGTCAAATATATCAATGGTTTTGTAGGCCTTTCTTGAACAATCACTTGGCAAAAAGCCATGTTGTTTTAGCTCGAGTGTTTTTATTTTATTTATTTAAAATAATATGAAAATAAAAAAAAAAATTAATAAAATATATATATATAATTATTTTATTTTATTTATTTAAAATAATATGTTTACTTCTATCATAAATGATTGGTTCCATAAACTAAAGTTTTTAACCCATATTTACTTCTTACGACACCGTAAAGAAAGATAGCAACGGTGTTGCATTGTCACTTCTTGAGGATACTTCTTACTTGTCCTCAACGGTAGCGTTGCATTGTCATAATTTCTCTGTCAATGGATTGTCCCAGTCATAGCGTTGCATTAGTGAATTGAATGAATGGGTAATTATTAATTAACATGTCTTGCTCACTCCATGCGCGGCCAAGTTGGGAACGCTGTCCAAAACATATATGAAAAATCAAATGCTATAATAAGCGTCCAATAGAGTATGTGGATTTAAAAGTATCGAGTCAAGATGCTTCAAAAGTATGAGACCAAGCTGATTAAAATAGGGTTTTCGCCAAATTTTGAAAGGCGTTTGAAGCCAAAGAATGTGTATTAACCTCTGTAAAGAATAAAGAATACATATTGAAAAGCATCTATCACCATAATAGATGCAGCGTCTTCTACGGCTAGGTCCACCTATTATCTCGGTCGGGCCCGACTTAGATTTACAACCATTGCAAAAGTGATTATACTAATGCTTTGCATGACTGGGTAGCCGGATCCCACATAGCCGGCAACAGAAACTGTCTCCCATTAACACCATGGGCATTGTAGCTTGCCCCCGTCGTTTTTTCTACCAAAAGCTCCCCAGCATACCCCGGATATGACCCCTTTCCATATATTCCCGGGCAGGCGGACACGGCCTCTAGAGGTGCGGCAGCATCCCCTTGGAAGTAGCCGCTGTTAAATGGATTCGTTGCTGCTCCGGCCAGAACGGTGGCAATGTTGATGATCATCCCATCGATACCCATGTCCCCGTTTGGCGCCACCAGAGGAGGAGTCTGAGGTCCATAGATTGGCTGATGGAAGGGCCACGCGCACTGTCCAGGGCACTGACTTGCAGAGTTCCCAACCCACGCATAAGGAAGAAGCTGTTGGTGCTTATCCCCCTTCCCCATCATTCGGCTTTTAGCTGATTTCTTGTCCGATAATATATTGAGACTGCCATGGAATCCGCAAGAACTCATGCAGAAGCCCTCCACGGTAACATCCTCAGATGTAAGCACCAAGTACACAGCATTGCCATTTTCGGCATTATTCTCCTGCAGAGGCAGAGGCAGAGCTCCCGACTTGACGGCAGCTTCAACCAGAGCAGCAATGTCAGTCCTCTTGAGTGAGTTGCCAAGGGAATAATCTTGGTCCACCTTCTGCTTTCCAAGCAATACAACACTGGACGGAGCCGCCTTGTTCTTGGTGGCGCCTTCGTACTTCTCGGTGGTCTTCCACCAGGTAGAAGTGGAGGGCTGCATTGCTTCCCCTTCTATCGTCTTTGCGCTAAGGGACTGCAGAAAATCGGCCACAATGGAGCGTTGAACAGGGGTGAAGTGGCCATACCAGATCAAATGTACAGGGATTACTCCACTGGTAGACAGCAGAGGACCATCGTGGTAAGTCAACACAACAGACGGGTCTTCCACCAAAGCAGAGAGTTTCCTCGACTGTCCAGCAGAAGCAGCAGAGGATGCAAATAATATCGCCATACACACCGCCATCTGCAGCAAGGCCGCAAGTCGAAGCCACGATAGAGAAGCAGCCATTTGAAGGCAAGCTGATGAAATACCTTGTAAGACTCACTATCTATCAAACAGCCTGCCGATGCAAACTCTCAATAACAATCAGCAAAAACGATACTGCAATAATGTCAGAAACTGGCAACACCACGCTCGGAGGGAAACAAAGTTGAAAGAAGAAAGTAGGAACAGGAGTCGACTGATGTGTGAGCAGATGAGAAGAGGAATGAGGTATAAGTAGGGCAAGTAAATGACGCGGTCACGCGGTTATCAAGAGGTGAAAACGATTGACAGAGGGGCGCCGTGCTGGCATGCATTATTATTTACCTTGTAATGCAATGCAATGCAGTATGGCAATTTCCAGATGCCTTCCTCCCCATCTCATTCACAATCACGACATCTTCCCTTAATGGAGACAGCTATGAGATGGGGAGGAAGGCATCTTCCCTTAATGGAGAGAGCTATCTGATGCTTGCTTATAGCTGTCTTCCCTTAATGGGACAGTGCACGGTCCCATTCTTCTACGTTTCAACTTACCGCGAACTCAACCGAAGCTGCATACTGATTTGATTTACCCAGTAGTCAATGTTGAGCGGGCCCAAAATAATAAGAACAGTTTGATCAATATAAAATTCATTCACCGCTTAGAAACGTGCGTGAGTAAAATATTAATTAAATATCACGTTGCTATGGCTACCCACTACCAGAACATTATGAGCTGGCCCCGTAGGTTTGCTATTCCCAATGGCTTTCCATGTGCATGAATGCAAGCTGTGAAGCACTCGCCCACGTTAATCAAATATCCCCGTTCGCCGTTTTTAAATGGAGTCCTCGTGAGTTCTCCCATAGCCATTCATACCATGGATATGGACGGTGTTCCCTCATGGCAATTGCGCCGCCGCCCCCTCCACCCACCCCACCCCACCCCACCCCACCCCACCCCAAAAGGTGCAAAAATACTTCGATAAGTTTAAAAATAGTAACAAAGTTTGTAATATGCAAAGATTGCAATTAATTGCTAACCTAATGGCTTTGATATTTTTAGTGTACATATTCATACATCATTTATGCTCTTTGCACTGCAGCTAGTGCTTTTGAAAAATGCTAATCCTAAATGCAACAGTGAAATGTTTTGTGTTAATTGTTGAACCTTTCTAGTCTACGCCCTTTATTTCTGTCCACTTTAGGCTCTTTCTTGTTTCACCCAAAGCTCATAGAATTGCACCATAGTTAGCTAATAATCAACTTAATGGTCAGCAAATTTCTGAATAAACCTCTCAAAAAAAGGTTTTTGTAAAGCATTCTTCTGTTTTATTTTGATAAACCAATTTTCCTTGTACATCTTCACTTGAGTTGTGTTGATTAGTTCATGTTTGTTGTCCTTTTTTGTTGCCAAATGTTTAAAAGGGTATAATACTTTCAAGGTTTGCCCAATCTTAAGTTGGAAAAACTCATTAAGGCTCCATAAGTTTGACTATCACTCCATGGGCATGATAATGCTTATTTGTTTTATGGAAGAAAGCAAAGACTGTTTTTTAACCCAGGAGAAAGGTTGAGATTGCTTTTAAACATTATCTACAAATGATAAGAAATGTTGATTTTTAGCACTCCATCCCAACTGCTAAGATAGCACAACAGACAGTTTTAAACATTATCTACAAATTATAAGAAATGTTGATTTTTTGTCAGATGTAATAGTGATGGGAGATACTAATTATTCTAAACGATTTCCATTGTCAAGTATGTATTTACAAGGTCCTTAAGATTTTATGAGTAACAACAAATTTTATATTTTCAAAAATAGGAATAAAAACATGTTATAACAATTCAGCTTATTTACTTTTTCCTTTAGTGTTTACATATAATCTAGCATTAAAAACATATATCTTATATAAATTTAATTAAAAAAATTAAAATTACAATTTAAAATAATAATAATAATAAATCTAATATGAAAAAAAATCAATATACCCATATTACTGGTTTTCTAATAAAGATATATTCCCCTATCAAAAGAATTATAAAATTCACTCAAGTGTTAAGAAAATGTGGTCAACAAATATGTAGGCATTATTTTCACCTCCATAAACTCCCCCATTAAAGCATTGTTATATATGTAGTTGAACTAAATCCAATTAATTTCGATTGATTAGCACCAAATGATCCATTTTCAAGATATTGTTGTAGTAGATAAAGGATATGTGCAAATGCATGATTACCATGGTAAAGGATATGTGCAAGGAAAACATTACCATGGTAAAGGATATGTGCAAATGCATGATTACCCTACAAGCTATGAGTACCCTTTCCTAGTTGTAGTAGATAAAGAAACGCATGTAAAAGCCAATAAAAACATTGTATTAATCAGCAGCTATAGTGCAGCTATATTAGCATTCTAAAGAGTTCACAAGTACTATTGCTGCAAAAACCCAACTCAGTAAGGCTTGACATACCTGAGTAATAGTTGACCTTAGCTGCCCATACTGCTACTATAGGTCCATTACCAACATTTTCAAGCAATTCATGTCCTTTCTTTTCTAGATCATTCCAAACACGCACTGTCAATGCCTTCTTACTATGGTTGTATGCAAATAACCCAGCAAAAAAAACACATTCCTTAGTAGGGGACTTTACTACAACATTGACATCAAGGGTTTTTTTTAATAAATTTTGAGCACAAGTATTTACAACAATAATGCAGGAGTAAAATAATATAAAACTCACAACAAATGTCTTAGATGTGACATGCAATATCCATTACTCGTCTTGACCATTACTCCAATTCTCTCTTCAAAACCACATGACTAAAAATCATTTTTATTTAAAGTATTGCAATTTTTGTAAGCATAAGCAATGAAGAAAATAGTAGTAAACCTCACCTTTCATCTGCAAGTGTAATGTCACGCTTGGGGATCTCTTCATTGTTTCTTTTCTGCCTGATGCTTAGAATTGGAGATACAGTTTGAACAACTCCAATGACATCTGCAGAAAATACGACAGAAAAAAAAATTCAAACATGTGATCGAAAGTCACCAAAAAGGAATGTGAAACAGGGATGATTTTAAGGAACCATACTTATTTAAAAGTGTATAAATGTTGGCGAATATTACCAATTCTTAAAACGCCAACTATCAAATTATTGGCGATATTTTTCAAAAAATATTTTAATTTCCAAGTATTTTATATCGTTTATATAATAAATATGCGATTTTTAGGGTGAAAAAATTTTACCCCATCAAAACTGGGCGAAATAGGGCTTCAAAAAATGCAAAATGGCGAATGTTTTTTGGGAGAAAAACATGGAAAAATAGCCCACTGGGCTAAAATTCGCCCCTAAAATTATCCCTGATGTGAAATGTTTAGTTACAAAAAAAGACTTTTATTATTTAAACCAATGGACACTCACCAACAAGATCCCTTCAATTGACATATGGATCAAGCTCATCCACTTGACAAAGTTACGTTTATATTATGGGATATGGACCCCTTCCTTGACTGCTTCTTCAACTTCCGAATTTGCATGCAATGTCATCTTGTAATAATTTGCTATTGTTTTGAATTTGCTTATTTTCCACTTGAAGGGTTCCTTTTGAGACATAATAGACCTTTCCCAATTCAAACTTATTCCAGAACTTATCTGCAGCTTTCTTAAACATAGTTGCCTAAATTTGAGTGCCCTGGAGCAAAAGAAGAAAAACAATCAAGTGGATAACACTTATTGGAGTTGTTATAGACTTATTGTATAATCAAAGTATAGAAACCAATTAGAACCAGTCAGTCACAAAAAGCTTAGAATCAAAGTATAGACACCAATTAGAGCCTACAACACATATCAACTTCTTACAAAGATAAACAGTATACTCCTTTTTATGTTCAAGTTTGGTTTTTTCTCAATGTCCTTGAAGGTGAGACACCCTTTACTCATGGAAGAAATTATGAATTAAGCATCAAAATATACGAAATGGAATAAAGACCAAGAAAAAACACATATTTGAAGAATACCTGAGATATTTCTATCAAAGTCATCTGGGTTACCAGAAAGACAACCTCATCAAGTGGGAGAAAAGCAAGTCCATTTTCATCATCTGCAATTGCAGGGGAAGCAGAATCTCACAAGGTACCTTTAAAACATGGAAAATGATGCATATAAAGCAAAACCCCTGGTAGTAAAACATAGGACCAACTTGAGTAACTTCAGCACATTACAATAGAAACATTACCAACATTATTCACCCATTCATCTTCAAGTTCTTTCCAGCCACTACAGCACAACACACAGAAGCAATAAACACATTTAAGCCTTTTAGTGTGCATGTAGGTAGGTCAAAGTCAGCTTAAAGGCATAACGACTGTTTATTTCACTTGTGATGGGATAAGTTCCCCTAATGCAAGTGAAAATAAGAAAATGCTGCTATGAGCACACTTTTGTGTGGACATTTTGCAAGAATTTTTGTTGTTTCAATCAAATATGGATAAGAAGTTATGCAATGTATGTTTAACGGTTGGTAATAAAAAACCACCTTTCAAAGTACTATTGCTTGCAAGGTTGATTCAATAAAACTGATTGATTTTGAAGTTAGAAGAAACATTACCTCATATGCGTTTGCAAGAATGTATATGATCTTGGAGAGCTCCTTAAGAAACTGGGATTCTTCCTCGATCTCTTTGGTGAGGGCTTCGGCTGCATCATAACTGTAATTGCTAACCGTATTTTCATTTGTCTGACCAATGCGTTGTTTACTTTGTCGTTGTATTTATCATGGCAACCCTTGACACACTGCTTGAAGGCACCATTATAAAGGTGATGGTGATCATCTGTTAACACCATACCTCGGTCGATATGTACAATGGGGGCTTGGTTCCCTCGATAAAAGAACACGTACAACTCATTTACATTAAGACAGTATATAAACATGATTCAATGTAGATGTTAAGCAGCATGAAGCAAAACAATTGGAATGTAAGTGCTAACTAAGAACAAGAACAAATATCTAACCATGAATTGGTCAGGATTCTCATAACATCTTTCAGAGTGACTGTAT
Source organism: Pseudotsuga menziesii (assembly GCA_001517045.1). NCBI lineage: Eukaryota > Viridiplantae > Streptophyta > Pinopsida > Pinales > Pinaceae > Pseudotsuga > Pseudotsuga menziesii. The sequence goes on along the minus strand of LPNX010278420.1, from coordinate 420,654 downwards.
TAATGTATCGATTTGGAGGCAAACAAGTGAAATAATGTATATTGGACAGGAGGGTTTGAATTTACATTTGTAACTAGAAAAGAAATAAAAACAAGTAAAAGCATGGATTGAATATACCTCTTTGTTGGTAACAGTTTATGCATCCATATTCAGAGGTGAGCAGCTGAATAGCTTGTTTGCAATGAATTGGCAGGAAGAGATGATTACGAGGCAAAATGAAGTAGGTGTAGTTGTAAATGGAAAAAAGGATTGAAAAGTTGTAGTAAAAGCTAATATGTACAAACCATTTTTGTTTGTATTTTGTAGATGATAATAGTAACATAGCATATACTGTCTTATGGACAACATTTAAAACGAAGAACTCATAAGAAACACAACATTGTAGTTGCATAAAAGTGGAGGAAATTATATGTACAACTTTGAGAACATGGAAAAAGAGGTGTTGTAACTGTCCAGTTGAAATATGTACAGGTAGCATTAATTGCAATAGGGCTTGCAATAAAGGAAGCAAAAGGCATTACAATATGGCAATAAGAGTCACACTATTCAGAGCACATGAACATAGCGTTGTTGGTAAAAATAAAAATATGTTTTTTTGCTCAATTCCTATGTCAATGCAAAAATATATAGGATGATGTAGTGAACAAAACAGTGGTACAAAATGAAACTAAGCATTCATAAGATAACAACTAATGATGATATACAATAATAGCATAATTTCATGAGTTAAGTTGATAGCAACTATAACATGAAGGGCCACAATATTGATTTGAAAGCAACGAAAGTGAATAAAACAATAATATGGCTTGTTTTACCAATTGCACATCTAGGTAATCCTTAAAACACTTGGACGAAGAAAAAAGCAATAAATGAACATTTCATGTAAAAATATTGACAGTAAAATGCTCGCACGAGTATGAAGGTGAAAGTGCTTTTAAATAGGTATTTACTTCTCTAATGCAATATATTATAGTCTGCAAATAAGCACATTTTGCAGTGGTAAAGTTGAATTACACCCATAGAGAATTCAAAGAGTAATAAAACTGTGTTGTTTGAAATGTAAAGCATAGAGTAAGGAGCAAAAGTCATGGTAGTAGACACATGTACTTTGTACAATGTCTATACAGAGAGGGATGTGGGGCGTAAAGAAGTGCATGAAACACATGTAGGGAAAAAACTGGGTGTAAGGAGAGGAAAAAGAGAAATGCACAAAGTACGAGCAGACAATCATATATGCAGGTGGGGGAATGACAACGACAACATCATGCGCAGTTTATTTGTGAAGCAAGATGGGGTTTCCAAATTATCAAGTCTTGACAAGCCATGCACAGAGTATCCCTTTCATGCATATGGATCATGCGTGAAAGGAAGGCTTTTAGGCATGATAGAAGTGTGATAGTTGGGTGGATGTAATTGAACGGGAGGGCGGAAGTTGATTGGAAGTGTGCTTGTATTTGTTGAAGCGCTGCTTGTTGTTCCTTTATCTGTTGGCAGAATTTGGCAAGGATGTTGAGATATCCAATATCCATATTTGTTGTTGTAGGGCTATAAGTGAAAGACAATGAAACATTATAATATTTACATATTAAAAGCATATAAATGAAATACGCCGATAAGTTACATGTCCAGTTTTAAAAATAATTACAAAGTTTGTACTATGCAAAGATTGTAATTAATTGCTAACCTAATGGCTTTGATACTTTTAGTGTACATATCCATACATCATTTATCCTCTTTGCATTGCAGCTTGTGCTTTTGAAAAAAGATAATCCCAAATGCAACACTGAAATGTTTTGTGTTGATTGTTGAACCTTTCTAGTCTACGCCCTTTATTTCTGTGCAGTTTAGGCTCTTTCCTGTTTCACCCTAAGCTCATAGAGTTGCATCATAGTTAGCTACTAAGCAACTTAATGGTCAGCAAATTTCTGAATAAACCTCCCAAAAAAAGGTTTTTGTAAAGCATTCTTCTGTTTTATTTTGATAAACCAATTTTCCTTGTACATCTTCACTTGATTTGTGTTGATTAGTTCATGTTTGTTGTCCTTTTTGTTGCGGAATGTCTAAAAGGGTATAATACTTTCAAGGTTTGACCAATCTTAAGTTGGAAGAACTCATTAAGGCTCCATAAGTTTGACTATCACTCCATGGGCATGATAATGCTGATTTGTTTTATGGAAGAAAGCAAAGACTGATTTTTAGTTTTTTCATAAACGTTGAGACTAATTTTAAACATTATCTACAAATGATAAGAAATGTTGATTTTTAGCACTCCATCCCAACTACTAAGCTAGCACAACAGATTTTTTTAAACATTATCTACAAATTATAAGAAATGTTAATTTTTTGTCAGATGTAATAGTGATAGGAGATACGAATTATTCTAAATAATTTCCATTGTCAAGTATGTATTTATAGGGTCCTTAAGATTTTAGGAGTAACAACAAATTTTATATTTTCAAAAACAGGAATAAAAACATGTTAAAACAATTTAGCTTATTTACTTTTTCCTTTAGTGTTTAAATATAATCTAACATTAAAAACATATATCTTATATAAATTTAATTTAAAAAAATAAAATTACAATTTTAAAAAATAATAATAATAATAAATCTAATATGAAAAAAAAAATCAATATACACATATTACTGGTTTTCTAATAAAAATATATTCCCCTATCAAAAGAATTATAGAATTCAGGCAAGTGTTAAGAAAATGTGGTCTACAAATATGTAGGCATTATTTTCACCTCTACAAACTCCCCATTGTTATATATGTAGCTGAACTAAATCCAGTTAATTTCGATTGATTGGCCCAGTTGATCCCTTTTCAAGATATTGTTGATAATATTCCTCTGGTCTGTAAAATTTCTTTGCTGGCAGGATCTCTGTCGCAATCTTTTGTGCACCAACTTTTGGTGCCTTTCCATTGATTCCAATGCAGCTCTTTCCTGCTCAGCTGAATAGTAATATATGCTAGATCTCTATTGATTACATGAGCCTTTTGTTGAAATGAAAACCTCAACATTTGACTAAACCCAGGAAACAGTTGTGTTTCTATGTGAGGATATGCAAGATTGAATGATATATCTAGTAAGTTGAAGAACCAAGAGATTCAAATCAATTCACCATCCATAGGTATGACTCATATGAGCATTTAATTTTATATCATATAGTCAAATACACAAGTGACTTGTAAGTTATGAGATCACGTGACTCGGTGAACAAGAAGATGCCAGATGGAAAACCAAGTTGGCAGACTGGCATTCTCTTAGACCAAGATTTAATGAAGTTGGTGAATCAGTAATGCATGTCAATGCCATTAAATTATTTAAAAGTGAACATCGAATCCCGAGTCACAGTTCTGACTCGTTGAGTTGAACTTGGCACTGGGTAGCACAATGGCCCATCGTGGTCTGTGCCCATTGGGACCGAGATCCTCATCCATGATCCGACTATTTGAGCGCACTTGGGTAGAATCTGAGTCCCGACTCTTCCATAGTCCACTGAATCATTGATAACGCCTAAAAGGGAAAATTTTGTAGCTGCCCTTCTGTTGCAAATTTACCCAGGCTTACTCAATTTCATTATTGACAGGCTGGAAATGAAACTAAATTATTTTGCATGGTAAAACTCCTTGTGGCTTTCTATGAAGGGTAAAATGGCCTTTGAAGGGCTCTGAAGGCTTCAAATTTGAAGCCTGGCGTTCTCATCCATTTCTTAAATGGAGTCCTCGTGAGTTCTCCCATATCCATTCATACCATGGATATGGACGACGTTCCCTCATGGCATTCCTAAGTAGTCCAACCATCACACACCTTTAAAATAAGATTAAACTAGCAATTGCCCCCCCAAAAAAGTGCAAAAATATTTCGATAAGTTACATGTCCAGTTTTAAAAATAATTACAAAGTTTGTACTATGCAAAGATTGCAATTAATTGCTAACCTAATGGCTTTAATACTTTTAGTGTACATATTCGTACATCATTTATGCTCTCTGCACTGCAGCTCATGCTTTTGAAAAATGCTAATCCCAAATGCAACAGTGAAATGTTTTGTGTTAATTGTTGAACCTTTCTAGTCTACGCCCTTTATTTCTGTGCAGTTTAGGCTCTTTCCTGTTTCACCTGAAGCTCATAGAATTGCACCATAGTTAGCTACTAATCAACTTAATGGTCAGCAAATTTCTGAATAAACCTCCCAAAAAAAGGTTTTTGTAAAGCACTCTTCTGTTTTATTTTGATAAACCAATTTTCCTTGTACATCTTCACTTGAGTTGTGTTGATTAGTTCATGTCTGTTGTCCTTTTTGTTGTGAAATGTCTAAAAGGGTATAATACTTTCAAGGTTTTCCCAATCTTAAGTTGGAAAAACTCATTAAGGCTCCATAAGTTTGACTATCACTCCATGGGCATGATAATGCTGATTTGTTTTATGGAAGAAAGCAGAGAATGATTTTTAACCCAGCAGAAAGGTTGAGACTGATTTTAAACTTTATCTACAAATGATAAGAAATGTTTATTTTTAGCACTCCATCCCAATTGCTAAGATATCACAACAGATAGTTTTAAACATTATCTACAAATTATAAGAAATGTTGATTTTTTGTCAGATGTAATAGTGATAGGAGATATGAATTATTCTAAATGATTTCCATTGTCAAGTATGTATTTATAGGGTCCTTAATATTTTAGGAGTAACAACAAATTTTAAATTTTCAAAAATAGGAATAAAACATGTTAAAACAATTCAACTTATTTACTTTTTCCTTTAGTGTTTAAATATAATCTAGCATTAAGGGGTGGCAGGAGCGGGGGGGATCCTTTTGGATCCCGGAGGACATGTTGAACAAACCTTCACTTGGGGCTTAGGTAACAGAACTAATAATGAAGCTGAGTGGATGGCTCTTCTCCAGGGCCTTCACCTTCTTCGCACTAAGAAGCTTCGAAAGGTCTTGATATTTGGAGATTTCGGGCATGTCATCTACAAACTAATCAACGGGTACCCTACTGGAGCTGTCAAATGTCGTCGCCTGTATGAAAAAGCTAAGTTACTCATGTCTCAATCCTACGAGGCTTTTCACATCCTCCGGCATAATAACAATGCAGCTAATAGTATGGCAAATGTAGGCGCCAGTCTTCCTCAAGGCCACTACAGTCAGGATGGAAATCATCCCTTCCTCAAATTCATTCCTTGATGCGGTGTCTTAAGCCCCCCTTCCTCATATGGAGAATCAAAGTGCAGTCCCTATCCTTTTACCAAACTTTTGGAAGCCTTAAAGGCCCCCCTCCTCCTCCACTTATTTCCCCTTCTCCCCCCTTCCTTTGCCCTTTTCCCTCCTCCTTCACCTCTCTAAGCCCCCTTTTCTTTCCCCCTCTTTTCCTTATCCCCCCCATCTCCTACCCCCCTCCCTCCCCTCTTCGCGTTCACCTAGCTGGCCTCCACTTCTCCCAGCTTCTTGACGGCTCCATGCATTCAATAAGCTGTCCCATATGCCCTCCTCTCTTTGCCACATGGATTCTTCCCTTCCCTCTCTCCATCTCGGTCTCAGCAGACTTTAAGATCTTCCGGCCTTTGATTAATTGCCCTCCCCATTCGCACGCTCGTCACCCCCTCACCCTATTCTCTATGCCGTCCCCCTACAAAGATATGTTCTATTGCTCTGCTCCAGACTTTGGTTCTGGCTCTCCTGAAGCTGTGTGATTCCTCCTGAATGTTGTAGCAGGCGTCGAAGGAGGGAGGCTGTTGGGCATCCCGTGGAAAGCTCTCCCTCTCATACGTTCCTTCGTGAAGGAGAGAATTGCTCTTGCTGCATTTTCCATTTGCCATTGCAGTTATCCCTCTGCGTCTTGGTCTTCAGGTCGCAATTCTGGTGCAAACCTCTCTCGTGTTGGCAGATGAGTTGGGTTTTGGGTTGTCTCTGCACTGGATGGCAGGAAGGAGCCGTGGGAACGTTGGCTTCTACTGAAAGGCACGGGGGCTTTGAGTTGCAGCAAGATATTGCAGTGCTTAGACGCATTCTTAGTGCTCCCTTGGGTGAGAACCAGGACTGTGTAGTTCGTAACTTGAATGGTCAGTTTGCTTGCATTACGATTACTGCTGAAGCTGGTAGAATGGCTCAAGCTGGGGAAAGTGCAGGTTTAATGGATATCAAGAAGAACCTGCGTCGTCTGTATGAGATGATAGCAATTGGGGTCATGGATAATAAAGAGATATCGCGGGAAATCAAAAGCATGGGTGAAACCGTGAGCTACACCTTGCTGCAGATTAGCAACCATGATGCCCGAATAGATGATAATGAAAGTAACCTTCGAGAGATGATGGGAAAAGTGGACAGGATTCAGGAGGATCTCGAACGTTTCATCACCATGAATCAGGGAAGCAGGGTGAACGGAGCAACAGTAGAAGCTGAACACCCAATGGAGGAAGAGTCCGTCGTGCAGCCCAGGGTTTTGAGAGGCAACCCTTAATCTCTTTCTTTTGGTCAAATGTTTTAATTTTGTATGGTTCAATGTTTTTCTGCCTTTTATTATGCAACCAGTTTGTAAGGGTATATACTACCCAAGACACTAGTAATTTAGGAGAAACTATGTGCATTGTTTTTTGGAAAACTTTCAGGATAAGCCTACCATGCAGCAATTTTGATCTACAGGAATACTCTGTCTTGTTGCCTCTGTAATAAATGGTTGTGCACAGCCTGTTTATAAAATACTTTTTTTAGTTTTTGTTAAAAAAAATATATAATCTAGCATTAAAAACATATATCTTATATAAATTCAATTAAAAAAAATAAAATTACAACTTTAAATAATAATAATAATAATAATAAAAAATCGAATATGAAAAAAAAATCAATATACCCATATTACTGGTTTTCTAATAAAAATATATTCCCCTATCAAAAGAATTATAGAATTCACGCAAGTGTTAAGAAAATGTGGTCAACAAATATGTAGGCATTATTTTCACCTCTATAAACTCCCCATTAAAGCATTGTTATATATGTAGTTGAACTAAATACAGTTAATTTCGATTGATTGGCACCAAATGATCCCTTTTCAAGATATTGTTGATAATATTCCTCTGGTCTGTAAAATTTCTTTGTTGACAGGATCTCTGTCACAATCTTTTGTGCACCAACTTTTGGTGCCTTTCATTGATTACAATGCAGTTCTTTCTTGCTTAGTTGAATAGTAATATATGCCAGATCTGTATTGATTACATGATCCTTTTGCTGAAATGAAAACCTCAACATTTGACTAAACCCAGGAAACAGTTGTGTTTCAGTGTGAGGATATGAAAGATTGAATGATATATCTAGTAAGTTGAAGAACCAAGAGCTTCAATTGTATAAATCTTTCTGTGTTGGCAACAACAATAATGTTCAGTGTAGATAACTATGTCAATGTAACAAAGGTTGAACAAAATGTAAACAAAGAAATTGTTTGTTTCTTATAATTCAATCCATCAAAATTGGTACACTCCAGTTGTTACCATCATCACTGAAATAAATAAATCTGATATGTATTATAGGTTAATCTCAACATACATCTTTCCCCATGGAAACAAATTGTAAACAACAAATAAATTGTTTGTTTCTTATAATTCAATCCATCAAAATTGGTACACTATAGTTGTTACCATGATCGCCGAAATAAATAAATCTGGTATTTATTATAAATTAATCTCAATCCAGTATGGAATATTTTGGAATCTTTTCGCTTTACATCTGGTAATCGGGTAACATCAAACCCTCTTTACTTTCATAAAATCAAAATTCAGATTCATTCAGCATAGAAAACTGTGTGAAACCATAAAGAATTGAGAATTATGGGGAGGTTGGAAGCCTGGAATAAGTCATCCATGCTGTCTATCATTGATTTAAATATTAAATCCCGTAAAGCCATGTCATGCCAAAAGAAACATTGCACACCTTTTTTTGAAGAGTCCAACTACATAGGTATACAGAAGTAGACAACTAATGCACAGTTCCCCCACCCTAGATTACGCGGCCTTCACCTAAATCCTTTAAAATCCAAAACAAAAGGTATCAGTTAGCCATCATGGAGACAAGATATGATTTGTGGTCAGAGAATAAAACATTTATTGAAAAGCAGAATGCATCATGAACAACTTACTACTGCACTTTCGGATGTAAGAGGTGTTGTTAATGTTTGAGGCTTTGTTATCAGTAATGTGGGATTCTCTTTGTCTCCTACATTTCCAACATTGTGATCCCATCTATGAATTCATGCCAACATGCCAACAAAGTAATAGATAGAATAGTTGATAATTTGATGAAGCTCAACCATGAACAACAGGCAAGTTTTCAAGCTAAGTAAGAAAGAAAGCATTATGAATTTATCACCGTAATAATGTTAGCAAAGCGCAAGGAAAACATTACCATGGTAAAGGCTATGTGCAAAGGCATGATTACCCTACAAGCTATGAGTACCCTTTCCTAGTTGTAGTAGATAAAGAAACTCATGTAAAAGCCAATAAAAACATTGTATTAATCAGCAGCTATATTAGCATTCTAAAGAGTTCACAAGTACTATTGCTGCAAAAACCCAACTCAGTAAGGCTTGACATACCTGAGTAATAGTTGACCTTGGCTGCCCATATTGCTACTATAGGTCCATCACCAACATTTTCAAGCAATTCATGTCCTTTCTTTTTCAGATCATTCCAAACAAGCATTGTCAATGTCTTCTTGTTGTGGTTGTATGCAAATAACCCAGCAAAAAAAACACATTCCTTAGTAGGGGACTTTACTACAACATTGAAATCAAGGGTTTTTTTTAATAAATTTTAAGCACAAGTATTTACAACATTAATGCAGGAGTAAAATAATATAAAACTCACAACAAATGTCTTTGATGTGACATGCAATATCCATTACTTGTCTTGACCATTACTCCAATTCTCTCTTCAAAACCACATGACTAAAAATCCTTTTTATTTAAATTATTGCAATTTTTGTAAGCATAAGCAATGAAGAAAATAGTAGTAAACCTTTCATCTGCAAGTGTAATGTCACGCTTGGGGATCTCTTCATTGTTTCTTTTTTTCCTGATGCTTAGAATTGGAGATACAATTTGAACAACTCCAATGACATCTGCAGAAAATACGGCAAAAAAAAAATTCAAACATGTGATTGAAAGTCACCAAAAAGGAATGTGAAATGTTTAGTTAAAAAAAAAGACTTTTATTATTTAAACCAATGGACACTCACCAACAAGATCCCTTGAATTGACATATGGATCAAGCTCATCCACTTGACAAAGTTATGTTTATATTCTGGGATATGGACCCCTTCCTTGACTGCTTCTTCAACTTCTGAATTTGCATGCAATGTCATCTTGTAATAATTTTCTATTGTTTTGAATTTGCTTATTTTCCACTTGAAGGGTTCCTTTTGAGACATAATAGACCTTTCCCAATTCAAACTTATTCCAAAACTTATCTGCAGCGTTCTTAAACATAGTTGCCTAAATTTGAGTGCCTGGAGCAAAAGAAAAAAAAACAATCAAGTGGATAACACTTAGTAGAGTTGTTATAGACTTATTGTATAATCAAAGTATAGACACCAATTAGAACTAGTCAGTCACAATAAGCTTAGAATCAAAGTATATACACCAATTAGAGCCTACAACACAGATCAACTTCTTACAAAGATAAACATTATACCCCTTTTTATGTTCAAGTTTGGTTTTTTCTCAATGTGCTTGAAGGTGAGACGCCATTTACTCATGGAAGAAATTCTGAATTAAGCATCAAAATATACAATATGGAATAAAGACCAATAAAAAACACATATTTGAAGAATACCTGAGATATTTCTATCAAAGTCATATGGGTTACCAGAAAGACAACCTCATCAAGTGGGAGCAAAGGAAGTCCATTTTCATCATCTACAGTTGCAGGGGAAGCATAATCTCGCAAGGTACCTGAACAACATGGAAAATGATGCATATAAAGCAAAAACCCTGGTAGAAACATTACCAACATTATTCACCCATTCATCTTCAAGTTCTTTCCAGCCACTGCAGCACAACACATATAATCAATAAACACATTCAAGCCTTTTAGTGTGCACGTAGGTAGGTCGAAGTCAACTTAAAGGCATAACGACTGTTTATTTCACTTGTGATGGGATAAATTCCCGTAATGCAAGTGAAAATAAGAAAATGCTGCTATGACATGAGCGCACTTTTGTGTGGACATTTTGCAAGAATTTTTGTTGTTTCAATCGAATACGCATAAGAACTTATGCAATGTATGTATAATGGTTGGTAATAAAAAACCACCTTGCAAAGTACTATTGCTTGCAAGGTTGATTCAATAAAACTAATTGATTTTGAAGTTAGAAGAAACATTACCTCATATGCGTTTGCAAGAATGTATATGATCTTGGAGAGCTCCTTAAGAAACTGGGATTCTTCCTCAATTTCTTTGGTGAGGCCTTTGGCTGCATCATAATTGTAATTTCTAACCGTATTTTCATTTGTCTGACCAATGCGTTGTTTACTTTGTCATTGTATTTATCATGGCATCCCTTGACACACTGCTTGAAGGCACCATTATAAAGGTGATGGTGATCATCTGTTAACACCATACCTCGGTTGATATGTACAATGGGGGATTGGTTCCCTTGATAAAAAACACATACAACTCATTTACATTAAGACAGTATATAAACATGATTCAATGTAGATGTTAAGCAGCATGAAACAAAAAAATTGGAATGTAAGTGCTAACGAAGAACAGGAACAAATATCTCACCATGAATTGGCCAGGATTCTCATAACATCTTTCAGAGTGACTGTATTAATGTATCGATTTGGAGGCAAACAAGTGAAATAATGTATATTGGACATGAGGGTTTGAATTTACATTTGTAACCAGAAAAGAAATAAAAACAAGTAAAAGCATGGATTGAATATACCTCTTTGTTGGCAACAGTTTATGCATCCATATTCAGAGGCGAGCAGCTGAATAGCTTGTTGCGGCAATGAATTGGCAGGAAGAGATGATTACGAGGCAAAATGAAGTAGGTGTAGTTGTAAATTGAAAAAAGGATTGGAAATTTGTAGTAAAATATAATATGTACAAACCATTTTTTTTGTATTTTGTAGATGATAATAGTAACATAGCATATACTGTCTTATGGACAACATTTAAAACTAACAACTCATAAGAAACACAACATTGTAGTTGCATAAAAGTGGAGGGAAATTATATGTACAACTTTAAGAACATGGAAAAAGAGGTGTTGTAACTGTCCAGTTGAAATATATACAGGTAGCATCAATTGCAATAGGGCTTGCAATAAAGGAAGCAAAAGGCATTAAAATATGGCAATAAGAGTCACACTATTCAGAGCACATGAACATAGCGCTACTGGTAAAAATAAAAATACATTTTTTTTCTCAATTCCTATGTCAATGCAAAAATATATAGGATGATGTAGTGAACAAAACAATAGTACAAAATGAAACCAAGCATTCATAAGATAACAACTAATGATGATATACAATAATAGCATAATTTCATGAGTTAAGTTGATAGAAACTATAACATGAATGGCCACAATATTGATTTGAAAGCAACGAAAGTGAATAAAACAATAATATTACTTGTTTTACCAATTGCACATCTAGGTAATCCTTAAAACACTTGGACGAAGAAAAAAGTAATAAATAAACATTTCATGTAAAAATATTGACAGTAAAATGCTCACACGAGTATGAAGGTGAAAGTGCTTTTAAATAGGTATTTACTTCTCTAATGTAATATATTATAGTCTTGTTGCAGTCGCAACTGTTTTCCCCAAATTTCTTAAATTTTGGTCCCCTCCTCATGATTTAGCGTTGTTTTTAATCGTTTGGATCCCTGAATTTTTGGGTCATGCTTTAATTTTGGATGATTTCTTGAAGATTACATTTCGTCCCAGTTTTCAGAAATTGCTCATGTTTGGAATTGTTGTGGGTCGCAGATTTTAGAGTTTGTTTTTGCTGAGTTGAAGATGAATCAGATCAAGTGTTTTGAAAAACGTTGTTTCGGAGGTGAAACAGTTTCAATCGTTGCTGAATTTTAAAGTTTTTAAACACTTAGCAATTTTATGTGACCGGAGGTTGTTGTCTGTTTCTCTTCCACCGTTGCGGCTCCCAAATCGGCTAAGCACCCGATGTGTAAGCGCCCCGCCCGCTGATGCATGTCGGCCTTCTAATCGCATGTTTATAACTTTTTTGCTTCCGCCGTTGCGGCTCCCAAACCAACTAGCTACCCGAAATGAAAAGCGCTCTGCCGCCGATGCCGGTCGCATGTCCGTAGTCTTTTTCTTTTCCCTCGTCGCGGCTGTGCGAAGCACTTGGCATCTGATGTCGTTGTCTTTCCGACTTCCGATTTGAAGTTTTCCTGCCTGCAGCTTAGGTCTTCACTCTTTCGACTCCGACATGCTTAAGTGTTTCGCAGCGCCCATCGCCTGTTAAAGCCCGACTATGCGGCTGTGGGTGGACTCAAGGGACTGTTGATGTGACCATGGCGCGAAGGCATAGCTTGACAGTTTTGACAAAGATCAAACCGAAACCGGCAGGGTTGCAAGGAGGACAAGCAAAGGAAAAGACAAAATGAATAGCAACAAAGGCACAGACCCGAAGGATCTGTCCGTTAATAAACAGATCATGAATGCATACAGAAAAAATAAAATGAGGATGTGAAACACCAGGAGGGACCGAAAGGTCACACGTTTGGGGGGGGCAGCCCAAACGATCTGCTGTTGTAGTTTAAATATTTGAAATTTAGAACTTAGAGGGGCTTTTTTCCCTGGAAAAACTTGTAAACTAATGCTTGTAAGAGGAACTATTTTGTTTTACAACCAGAGACTGCAAATTTTTCCTGTTGGAGAAAGTGCTATGTGGAATGTATCAATGTGATTAAATGAGCAATGTTGAATGTGAACTATTTCGTTTTCAACTGTGTTTCATCAGCTGTAAGAGCGTTCTGATTTCCTGAACCTATGTTCTTGTCTGAATGTTCTTCAGTACCTTTATGATGTTTTTCCACTATGAGTAATGGGAGTTTTAACTGTTGATGAGCTATCTTATCATGTATACTTTTATTCATGTTTATATGTTTGGTTATAAGAACAGCTACCTGTGATTTTCCATAACATATGGACAGTAGTGCATTACTCATGAATTAATATCCATCTCTCTAGAGATAGTTTAGTTAGTATTTATTTTCTTGCATATATGTGATTTGGATGCTTGTGAGTTCTAAGACGAGAGGTAAGAACCTGCGCATCACATTGTGACTACTCTTTGCATATTTATCACCCTGCATTGTTAATTAGGCACGTGCATATCATACTTTAAGGCAAAAAATACAAAAACATATGGTGGACCGGGCCGCAACCAGTAAACCCTTTTGTTACTTGACCTACGGTAGCCGGACCACAAACCGGACGGATTCCCTACACCAAACAGTCACGGGCTAGTTGGGAACGTTGACTGGGGAGAATCCCTTGCTATTGTCGCTTGCGAATTTCTAGGCCTCAATATTTTCTGGTGCTAGAAGGAGGGCCGCCAGTGCATGGCTGGCTGAGGAAACCCGTTTTCTCAATATTATTCCACCGGTAACAGTTATGAAAGCAGTGGGATTCATAATCCAATTCCGGAAGAAAGGAGTAGAGAACATTTATTTTCTGTTGACAATGAGGTTGTTAATAGTCTGAGAAGACACACCAGGGCATATGTGAAGAATATTGGAGGATTGTCGATCATCCCTGAATTGCTCAGAAGAGAATATAAAAGGAAGGATCGTCCTATAGTGGAAGACTCAGTGCTGGTTGAGGATTGGGAAGAACTTGTAGAAACAGCCTTACAGGAAGTTGTGCTACCTTTGAATCAAGAAGGTCCAGATACTCCTCACAGTTCTCCTGCTCACACTCCTATTTTCTCCCCTCCTCACTCTCCACCCAGACTCATGGCAGGCGTAAATGCTAACCAACCACCCAACCCACCAAATCCACCACCTGCCTGGAGAGTTAGATCACCCTTAAACCTTACACCTCCGTTACATGATTTACCTCAAGCCTTTGAAAAGATGCTGCCCAAATTCGACCCAAGTGAGAAGATACTAGTAGATGACCACCTGCAAAGTTTTTACTTAGCAATAGAAGGGTTAAGGGCTGGGGAGCATGAGGATGTAGTTTGCAGACTATTCTCGCACACCCTTAAAGGAGCTACCGCATCATGGTATTTTGGTTTGCCTGCAAACTCTATCCCTGATTGGGATACCTTCGAAAGGATCTTTAGAAGTAAGTATGTGGTCCAAAAGACTCATGCAACCCTCATGAAAGGACTATGCGCTTTAAAGAAAGAGAGAAAAGAGAAGGTGCACAGCTTCACTCAAAGATTTGCAGCATACCTCAAGAATTTTTCTGAAGCTGACAGACCTTCAGACAAGGTCCTGATTGAATATTATACCTCAGCTTTAGGCCCTGAGTTGGCCATGTTTTCCAAAATAAAGGCCAAGCCTACTTTGGCGGAAACCTATGAAGAGGCAGAAATAGTGGAGGCTGAAAGAGAAAGTATCGAAGATTATCCCAAACAGTCAGGAGAGAAAGGTGTGGGAAGGAAAGCCTTGTTGTTTGCTAAGCCTAAGGAAGAGAAATCACCAGATTTTGAAAGTATGGCAAAAATGATGCAGAAGCTTTCTAACAAAATCATAGACTTGGAAAAAGAGAAGGAAACCCAAAAGTTCTACAGGCCCTATTACAAGAAAAGAGAGGACAACAATCAATCCCAACCTCCTCCTCACAATTGAGCATCTCTGAATTTAACAGAGGTAGGAATGGAAAATTTTTGCACTTTCCACCAACAGCCCCACTCTGAAAAGAATTGTCCTCAATGGATAAAATCGATGACGTTGGTTATGAATCAGTTGTTGGATTCTAAATTAATAGAAGATGGAGATGAAGAAAGAAAAGAGAGTACCACTTCAACGAAGGAACAAGAAGAGGAAACCATGGTTCTGTGGAATTCTGTTTCGTTATTTGATGCTGAAGAGGAAAAGAATCGAGGCCACAAGGACGTCATGGAAACCAACGTAACAACAAGGAGCCAAGGGCTAGCTAAAGAAGACAATCTCATACTCCCAAAAATCAGAAGGCTGCAAAAAAATGTTAAAAAATTTCATAGGAATTCCTCAGCTGATAAAATTCCCGAATTCACCATTACCAGCCAGGATCCTGGGCAGACTGATACGTTCACCAAGCCCAATGAGGAAAAAATGAATGCTAATAAGCCATATCCCACTAAACCGCAGATGGATTATGACATCGTGGAAGATATAAAGAAGGTAAAGGCGAGCGTTTCTCTATTCAAAATGTGTAAAGTGCCACAGCAAAAAGAAAGACTATTGAAAGCACTTGAAGCCTCGGATGAGAGGCTTCCCACTGACAATCGACCTCAGGAAGAAGAAGAAATCGGAGAAACCAGCATTGGAGGTAAGTCTAAGAGCAAACATCCACCTTTCCTCCTCACTTTTGAAATTTTTAATCACAACGTACATAATTGCCTGGTAGACTCAGGGGCGTTGGTTAACGTCATGCCAATATCAGTCTGTAAAAGGATAAATGGGAAGCCTAAGCCATCCACTTGGAGAGTTGTTCAGCTGGATAGGATGAATGTGAAAGTAGTCGGGGAAATGGAGGATGTCCTAGTCCGCTTGTCATCAAATGATAAAGTATGCCAAGTTATTGATATCGTGGTGTTAGACATACCAGACGCTTATGGTCTTGTTCTAAGCAAAGATTGGTCAGCAAAACTAAATGGATATTTTGCCTCGGATTGGTCTCATTTGTGGCTTCCGCATAAAGGAAGGCCGAACCAAATTAAAATTTTGAGGGAGCCTCACATGAAATACAACGTTACTCAACTTGAGGAGAAGAATGAATCAGTGGATTCTGTGTTGGGAAATTATTTTATCGAATTGGAACTAGGAAATTACCAAGCAGAAGAATCCAGTGACACGTCAGACACCCAGCCTAATCTCCTTCGATTTTCATAGGCTAATGAAATCGACTGTAACATAGTAGGAGTAGATTCGCGAGCAGTAGGAGTAGATTCGCGTGCAGTAGTTAGCGATTTTTGGACATTGTTTTTTGATGGCTCTAAGACGTTAGAAGGGTCAGGGGCCGGCTGTGTCCTGATCGACCCCAAGAATAATAAACATTTTCTTTCATGTAGATTAGAGTTTGAATGTACAAATAACACGGCTGAGTATGAAGCGCTGGTGCAGGGTTTAAGGAAAGCAATCGAATTAAAGGTAAGTAATCTAAAAGTTTTTGGAGATTCTGAAATAATTGTTAAACAGATCCAGAATCAAATACATTGTGTTTCCCCTCACTTAAAGGCTTATCAAAATGAGGTATGGGACCTACTCAAATGTTTTAACGCATTTAATATTATTTCAATTCCAAGACTTAAAATTGCAGCAGGTGACTTGTTAGCCACATCAGCTGCTAGGCTTGTGCCTACTAATAATCGATGCTCCGTTGAATTGCTTTTCAGGCCCTCTGTACCTGATATGATCACCAACCTACGAGTATTCGATGACGATCAGCAGATTATAGAATGCTTAACAAATGACAAGGTATTTAAAGGAGCAATTATAGACGATGAAGAACATCAAGCCGAGCTGAAGTATGATAATTTCGTCTCTAAAGGAGTCAGAAAATTAGAAAGAATGTTTGATTTAAATGAAAAGTTCAGAAGACCAACCAACGTGAAGACTCACAGCTCATCTCTACAGTTCGAGCTGATAAATTTAGGGACTGAGACAAATCCCAAATTTTGTGAATCTTGGCAAATGTTGTTCACTAGCAGAAAGAGATAAGTTCGTCAGTCTTTTTAATCAATATAAAGATGTTTTCGCCTGGACATATGAAGATTTGAAGACATATGACACCAGCATCATTAAGCATGTTATCCCCATCAAAGCTGGCGTCAAACCTTATCAGCAACCTTTAAGGAAAATGCACCCCAAATTGGAACCTCTGATCCAGAGTGAAGTTAAGAAATTATTGGATGCTAGGATCATTTTTAAGGTCAGACACTCAGAATGGGTCTCGAATCTGGTACCAGTGAGGAAAAAATCTGGAGAAATCAGGCTATGCATGGATTTCAGGAATTTAAACCGTGCTTCAAACAAAGATAACTATCCTGTTCCACCCATGGAGCAACTGCTACAAATGGTCTCGGGGTCTGAACTATTTTCTTTACTAGACGGATTCTCTGGCTACAATCAAGTATTAGTAGCCAAAGAAGATAGGTTGAAAACAACATTTAGGACCAAATGGGGAACTTTCGCTTACAGAAGAATGCCCTTTGGGCTTATAAACGCTGGAGCTACATTTCAGAGAGCTATGAACATAGATTTCCGCGGTCTGGTTGGTCTTAGTGTTGTCGTGTACCTTGATGATATTACGATATTCTCAAAGAGGAGAGAAGAGCACGCCTTTCATCTAAGGCATATTTTTGAACGCTGTCGGAAATATGGCATCTCACTCAATCCCAAAAAGTGTGTGTTTGTTGTTACGGAGGGTAAGTTGCTTGGTCACATAGTTTCAAAGAAGGGAATCTCTATTGATCCGGAAAGGATCAAGGCCATTGAACAGATTCCCTTGCCCCATAATAAAAAAGGGATGCAATCATTTATGGGAACAATAAACTTCATGCGAAGATTTGTGCCTAATTTCGCTCAGATTGTCAAGCCTCTGCAGCAAATGGTGAAGCAAAATGCACAATTCAAGTGGACTGAGATTGAGAAGAACGCATTCAGCAAATTAAAACTGTTGTTGCACCCTCCCTGAAAAGCCCATATTTCGACAAAGATTTTATTTAGTATACCTTTGCATCCGATGATTCACTAGCAACTGTGCTTACCCAAAAGGAAGATGGGGGGGATGAATTCCCAATATATTTCATGAGCACTGGTCTACAAGGGGCCGAATTAAATTACCCGTCTATTGATAAACAAGCTTACGCAGTATTCAAAGCAGTGAAACAATTCAGGCCCTACATATTAAAAAATTGAACCAAGGTGATCGTCCCATACCCAGCTGTGAGGTCACTTTTTGTACAAAAGGAGTTAGGAGAAAGAAGGTGTAATTGGGTAACAACTCTTCATGAGTATGACCTCGAATTCAAGCCAGCTTCTATAGTTAAAGGGTAGGGGTTGTGCAAACTAATGACTGAAAATGGGAACAATGAAGAACACGTCTGGGAATATGAGGCTGAATTACAATTGATGGATGTATGTCCTTTGTTCACAGCCCCCGAATCTTGGTATAGAGACCTCGTACATTACCTTCAGGCAAGATTATTTCCAGAACATTGGAATTCTAAGCAAAGGAGAGCGTTGTGTCTCAAATCAGCCTCCTATCAAATTGTTGAAGGAGTATTATTCAGGAAAAACTACGATGGAGTTCTTCTTAGATGCTTAGAGAAAGAAGATGCGAAGAAAGTAATGACAGATTTGCATGATGGGCCTACTGGGGGACATTATTCAGGAGATACTACAGCTCACAAAATTCTCAAAGCCGGTTTCTATTGCCCTACGCTCTTCAAAGATGCACACGCACATGTCAGGAAGTGCGATATTTGTCAAAGGTGTAGTGGAAGACAATCTAAAGCAGCCGCACCACTGAAGCCTGTGATGATCACGGAGCCGTTCGAGCAATAGGGGTTGGATATTATTGGGGAGATAAAGCCAAATTCCTCCCTACAACACAAGTACATTTTGACCGCGACCGACTATTTCACTCACTGGGTTGAAGCCGTCTCGCTACACAAAATAAATGAAGACGCGGTCATCAGCTTCCTGCAGGACCATATTATGACCAGGTTTGGAGTTCCAGTTTTTGTAGTCTTTGATAATTCTACTTACTTTTCATCAATTAAATTAACTGCTTTCGCTCATGAGAAAGTAATAAAGTTGCATTATTCTGCTAATTACTATCCACAAGGAAATGCCTTGGCTGAATCCACTAACAAAAATCTGATTAGAATTTTAAAGAAGACTGTAATAGAAAACCAGAGGAGTTGACACTCAGCGCTACCAAATTCCCTTTGGGATGATAGAGTTATCCCCAAGTCTTTGATAGGAGTGTCTCCGTATACCCTTGTGTGCGGTAAAGAAGCCATTATTCCTCCCAATATCATGCTACCCTCTTCCATAATAGCTCAAGAATCTAGAGGGTCGGATGATGAAGTTTTGCAAATAAGGATATATAATCTCCTGGAAGCAGAAGAGGCTCGATATAAAGCCAGAGAGCGCTTTAAGCAACAACAAGAGGTAATAAAGAGATGGTTCGTCAAACATAAGGCAGGAACAAAAGACTTTGAAGTGGGAGATTTGGTTCTCAAGTGGGATCACCCCCATGATGAGAAGGGAAAACACACGAAGTTCCAGCAGTTGTGGGTAGGTCCTTTCCAGATTGCGGCAAAGCTTGGCCCTTCCACTTATAAGTTGCAATATCTACAAGGGTGGGTAGAGAACTTACCAGTAAATGGCCTAGTTCTCAAGCCTTACTTTTCCTAAGTTTTGTTTGTGTTCTTCTATCTTGTATATAAATAATATGGCTTGGTCGTCTTTTGAGTCTTTGAGTCATGACGTTTAGTTTTGTTTTAGTTTAAATTTTTGTCGATTTCAATAAAGGAGGAAAACCCGCGGTTGCATGGAAAACATCAGAATTTCGGTATGATTAAGATTCCTTGGTATAAGATTTTATATTGTTGCTTGTCTAAAAGAACTTCTTCCAATTTAGCAGTTTTCTCAAATAGCTATGTACGCATTGAAGTCCTGCTTAACCCCTGTAAAATAAACCAGAATCAGAGGGTCTGGAATACTATTTTGAGGCTCCATCCATCTCACATTTAAAAGGTCCTAGGGTTTGACAGTCAAGGGCCCATGGAAAGGAGCAAGGTAAATAGTATATTAAATACAAATGATACCATGCCAAGAAATGAATGCCAAAAGGCAGATAAGAGTCAAAAACTCCTATGAAAGCATTATCAAAACAAATGCTGAACCATAAGTACTAAATCGCCGAAAGTTCCTCTCCGTCCGTGAGCTGAAACGTGAATACGCCTCTCACACAAAAGGACACTTGGGATAGACGAGCCTGAATTAAAATTCAAAAAGAAAGGCATACAGGAGGACTCATATGAAAAGGACAAAAGTCCAAAAGCACAAAAGTGCTAAAGTGGCATGGGAATGAGGAACAAATGAATATTGTTGTTTACCATATGCTACGATCCTGTGGTGCCCAAGCTGGAAGCTCCCTAAAGACACAAGTAACAATGAAGCTCATCTTTCAGCCTCAACAGAGTTATCCGGACTTGAAAATGTTGGTTTCCATTCTCCCAAATTGGACTGTCATCAATGATTAAAGCTACATACTTTTGCCATTTGAGAAATCCAGATAGCGGGAAGAATTCAATATGTGCGTTTGTTGTCAAATAGTCTGTCCCTAAAGGAATCATCATCCAGAGATCTAGGTTCACCAGGTAATCGCCAATTATTACAGTCGCAACTGTTTTCCCCAAATTTCTTAAATTTTGGTCCCCTCCTCATGATTTAGCGTTGTTTTTAATTGTTTGGATCCTTGAATTTTTGGGTCATGCTTTAATTTTGGATGATTTCTTGAAGATTACATTTCGTCCTGGTTTTCAGAAATTGCTCATGTTTGGAATTGTTGTGGGTCGTAGATTTTAGAGTTTGTTTTTATTGAGTTGAAGATGAATCGGATCAAGTGTTTTGAAAAACGTTGTTTCGGAGGTGAAACAGTTCCAATCGTTGCCGAATTTTAAAGTTTTTAATCACTTAGCAATTTTATGTGACTGGAGGCTGTTGTCTATTTCTCTTCCGTTGTTGCTACTCCCAAATCGGCTAAGCACCCGATGTATAAGCGCCCCGCCCGCCGATGCGTGTCGGCCTTCTAGTCGCATGTTTATAACTTTTTTGCTTTCGCCGTTGCGGCTCCCAAACCAACTAGCTACCTGAAATGAAAAGCGCTCCGCCGTCGATGTCGGTCGCATGTCCATAGTCTTTTTCGTTTCCTCCGTTGCGGCTGTGCGTAGCACTTGGATTCCGATGTCGTTGTCTTTTCGACTTGCGATTTGAAGTTTTCCTGCCTGCAACTTAGGTCTTAACTCTTCCGAATCCAACGTGCTTAAGTGTTTCGCAGCGCCTATCGCCTGTTAAAGCCCGACTATGCGTTTGTGGGTGGACTCAAGGGACTGTTGAGGTGACCATGGCGCGAAGGCATAGCTTGATAGTTTTGACAAAGATCAAACCAAAACCGGCAGGGTCGCAAGGAGGACAAGCGAAGGAAAAGACAAAATGAATAGCGACAAAAGCACAGACCCGAAAGATCTGTTCGTTAATAGTCAAATCATGAATGCATACAGAAAAAATAAAACGAGGATGTGAAATGCCAGGAGGGACTGGAAGGTCACACGTTTGGGGGGGGCAGCCCAAACGATCTGCTGTTGTAGTTTAAATATTTGAAAGTTAGAACTTACAGAGGATTTTTTCCCTGGAAAAACTTGTAAACTAATGCTTGTAAGAGGAACTATTTCGTTTTACAACCAGAGACTGCAAATTTTTCCTGTTGGAGAAAGTGTTATGTGGAATGTATCAATGTGATTAAATGAGCAATGTTGAATGTGAACTATTTTGTTTTCAACTGTGTTTCATCAGCTGTAAGAGCGTTCTAATTTCCTGAACCTATGTTCTTGTCTGAATGTTCTTCAGTACCTTTATGATGTTTTTCCACTATGAGTAATGGGAGTTTTAACTATTGATGAGCTATCTTACCATGTATACTTTTATTCATGTTTATATGTTTGGTTATAAGAACAGCTACCTATGATTTTCCATAACAAATAGACAGTAGTGCATTACTCATGAATTAATATCCAGCTCTCTAGAAATAGTTTAGTTAGTATTTATTTTCTTGCATATATGTGATTTGGATGCTTGTGAGTTCTAAGACGAGAGGTAAGAACCTGCGCATCACATTGTGACTACTCTTTGCATCTTTATCACCCTGCATTGTTAATTAGGCACGTGCATATCATACTTTAAGTCAAAAAATACAAAAACATACGGTGGACCAGGCCGCAACCGGTAAACCCTTTTGTTACTTTACCTACGGTAGTCGGACTGCAAACCGGACAGATTCCCTACACCAAACAGTCACGGGTTAGTTGGGAATGTTGACTGGGAAGAATCCCTTGTTGTTGTCGGTTGCGAATTTCCAGGCCTCAACAAGTCTGCAAATAAGTACATTTTGCAGTGGTAAAGTTGAATTACACCCATAGAGAATTCAAAGAGTAATAAAACAGTGTTGTTTGAAATGTAAAGCATAGAGTAAGGAGCAAAAGTCATGGTAGTAGACACATGTACTTTGTACAATGTCTATACAGAGAGGGATGTGGGGCGTGAAGAAGTGCATGAAACACATGTAGGGAAAAACTGAGTGTAAGGAGAGGAAAAAGGGAAATGCACAAAGTACGAGCAGTCAATCATATATGCAGGTGGGGGAATGACAACGACAACATCATGCGCAGTTTATTTGTGAAGCAAGATAGGGTTTCTGAAATATCAAGTCTTGATGAGCCATGCACAGAGTATCCCTTTCATGCATATGGATCATGGATTGAATATACCTCTTTTTTGGTAACAGTTTCTACATCCATATTCAGAGGCGAGCAGCTGAATAGCTTGTTTGCAATGAATTGGCAGGAAGAGATGATGACGAGGCAAAATGAAGTAGGTGTAGTTGTAAATGGAAAAAAGGATTGAAAAGTTGTAGTAAAAGCTAATATGTACAGACCATTTTTGTTTGTATTTTGTAGATGATAATAGTAACAGAGCATATACTGTCTTATGGACAACATTTAAAACGAACAATTCACAAGAACAACAACATTGTAGTTGCATAAAAGTGGAGGGAATTATATGTACAACTTTAAGCACATGGAAAAAGAGGTGTTGTAACCGTCCAGTTGAAATATGTGTAGGTAGCATCAATTGCAATAGGGCTTGCAATAAAGGAAGCAAAAGGCATTAAAATATGGCAATAAGAGTCACACTATTCAGAGCACATGAACATAGCACTGCTGGTAAAAATAAAAATACGCTTTTTTTCTCAATTCATATGCCAATGCAAAAATATATAGGATGATTTAGTGAACAAAACAGTAGTACAAAATGAAACCAAGCATTCATAAGATAACAACTAATGATGATATATAATAATAGCATAATTTCATGAGTTAAGTTGATAGCAACTATAACATGAAGGGCCACAATATTGATTTGAAAGCAACGAAAGTGAATAAAACAATAATATGACTTGTTTTACCAATTGCACATCTAGGTAATCCTTAAAACACTTAGACGAAGAAAAAAGTAATAAATACACATTTCATGTAAAAATATTGACAATAAAAAGCTCACACGAGTATGAAGGTGAAAGTGCTTTTAAATAGGTATTTACTTCTCTAATGTAATATATTATAGTCTGCAAATAAGTACATTTTGCAGTGGTAAAGTTTAATTACACCCATAGAGAATTCAAAGAGTAATAAAATGGTGTTTTTTGAAATGTAAAGCATAGAGTAAGGAGCAAAAGTCATGGTAATAGACACATGTAATTTGTACAATGTCTATGCAGAGAGCGATGTGGGGCGTAAAGAAGTTCCTAAAACACATGTAGGGAAAAACTGGGTGTAAGGAGAGGAAAAAGGGAAATGCACAAAGTACGAGTAGTCAATCATATATGCAGGTGGGGGAATGTCAATGACAACACCATGCGCAGTTTATTTGTGAAGCAAGATGGGGTTTCTGAATTATCAAGTCTTGGCAGGACATGCGCAGAGTATCCCTTTCATGCATATGGATCATGCGTGGAAGGAAGGCTTTCAGGTATGATAGAAGTGTGATAGTTGGGTGGATGTAATTGAATGAGAGGGCAGAAGTTGATTGGAAGTGTGCTTGTATTTGTTGAAGCGTTGCTTGTTGTTCCTTGATTTGTTGGAAAAAGTTGGCAAGGATGTTGAGATATCCGATATCCATCTTTGTTGTTGTAGGGCTATAAGTGAAAGAGTGAACATTCACCTTTACACATTCGCCTTTACATGTGTTGTTGAGTGAACATGTAAGACAATGGTTGAAACATCTTTGTTTTTTCCTATATGTATGTGAAATAAAATGAATACAAATGTGTAGGAAAGTTGTGCTTGCATGTGTAAAAGCTACTATAAAAATGTGTTTGCAAACGCTGAAATTTCACAAGGCAGTATAATAACCATGCACACAAGTCTTGGTCCAATGTCAAAAGTGTGATTTAGATCAATAGTAGGTTTTATGAGAAATAAAGATATTAGACATGTTCATTATTACTTTTGTAATTAGGTAATTAGAAGGAGGGCTAAAGCTATGTTGATGTTGTTAAGTGGTTTGTCATTTTTTGGTTCAAGTTGAATTGTGTTTTGTGGAACTTCCCTAAAAAAAATGGGTATCATGTGCCAAAGATACTATATTTTGCGTTTGAAAGGGATTGTTTTTCGTAAGGCATTAGTATATTAACCATACAAGCAAATATTGGTCCAATGGTAACATTGCTCTTTAGATCAACAATGGATCCTAGGATAGAGTGCAAGGATAGCATCCACTGATCAATGTGTGGAGCAAGTTTAGGGAATTGGCATCACCTAGTAATGTCCCCATCGGCCATCACCAACTGGAATTCTTCAAAAATTTAGAGTTTAATATTATATGTTCTGTAGAAGGTGTTGCATATACCTACATGTAAAGCTCTAAAGAAGTGGTGCTAGGCTAAGTTGGAAAGAGTCTCAACCGTATAAGTAATTCCTCACTACGGTCACAAAGAGGATCCGGCTAGAGATGTGAAAGTAGTTCAATGAGTCAATGGTTTTTGCTACGCCTTGAACCATTTTCATTGTGGTGTAAGAATATGCAAACCTAGGAGAGGGTTGCATAATGGTTTGTGTTCTCTGATAAAGGGTAACACACTTGCAGAAACGAATATTTGATAACAAAGGACAAGTTCTTATTGTGGTCATCATTAAGAGGGCATGGAGCTATGTGGTAAGAGCACATGGCGAGGTTGAGCATTTTGGGTTTGATTCCTATGACCTAGCATCTCCAAAGGTTTCGCACTATTCATGGTTGTCTCTGATTGGATTATTAAATGGTATGAAAACCATAGCGTGTATAACTGTGATAGGAAACTTGCATGCATGTTGAAGAGTACCAACATTGAGAACCATAATTTAGGCAATGTTGTTTGTGTTTTGAGGCAGTAAACCACAAAAGTCAAATTGATTCCATATATATCTCTAAAGGCAATGTGTTTAGTTCTTCATGTACTACATGCGAAAGAGAATAGGTCTTATGAGGTTTTCTTATTTATATGGTGCATGCAAGACAATGATGTAGTGTAAAGTGTATGGTAGAAGCTGATAGTGAAGACCAAGGTAAGTGACATTTGGTGCACGTACAAACGAAGGGAGATAGGAAAGTGAAACAAGTCCATCATTGTAGGAGGTGTTTTTGTATTTTGGTTTTTTGGGGGCACTGGCAAGCAATGGCATGTGATTTTGTATTAAAACAATGAGAGTGGGGAAAAAATTGTATATGAAACACAAGAATATAGATGTGTTGTGTTGCATGTATAAGGGAGATAAGATGAAGCATTGCATGAGTATAAAAATATATAAGAAAAAGAGTTTAGGTCTGTTAATTGGCCTGACTTGCAGTAGACTTAGATGCAATTAAAAATTCCTCTTGCATTCAGCATTGGACGCAAGCGCTATCTTGCATACGTGCATAGCGAGCAAACGAGAATGCTGGAGTTATGCGTAGGTCACAAAGATGCCTGACTCTAGAAACAACAGTAAATGTAAGGCCTTGGCGATCAACGTTGCCAATGTAAATTGTTGCCTTTTGTAAGGTCATGCCTTGTGCTTTATGGATTGTTCAGCCCCAAGCCATGCGAAGTGGAAGTTTCCTGTGAGATCCTCTTGTTACAGGTAAGATTGGCACATAGTTTCGGTTGGCATTATCCCATGGTGGGCCCTTGTAATGCATAAAATTAACAACAAAAAACAAAGGAAGGTTGGGCGGAGTAGTAATAGTGTTGTAGAGGATTGCAACAACTTCGCCAAGAGCTCCGTTAACAAGGTCTGCAACCCATATGTTTGTGGTAAGCATAACTTGTTGGCCAACGAAAAGTAGAACAGTTAAAGATAGTTGTTCATCTTCTGTTGCTAACATTGATGGTTTCTTCCTTATTTCTGCTAAACAACGTGCAATTGGGGCATTTAGTTGTTTAAGCATTTATTTGTTATGAAAGGTAGCATAATTTTTCGTTGAGAGCAAGTGGGTGGAATGTTCAAATGTGTGGTTCTCATGTTGCGAAAGAGAAGAAGATGTCCTTGACATGAGAAGGTTCAAGTCGGCAACAGTTGGTGTTGCATTTCGGAGGTTGAGAAGGAGGCCTCGAAATGCAACTTGAGTAGGGTTGTCGTCTTGTTGACGGAAAACTATGGAGAGTGTTACAAATGTGGTGAAGCTATGCCAAAGGATGTTTCCATGCGATGCCCCTACATATATGGGGAAGTTGCTCGAGGTCACCGATGAGGATTATAGAGAAATTGCCAAAAGGAGAGGCTCGATGGGATGGGAACACTTCATGAAGATGAGCATCAATGTTGGTTAAAAGTTTTGGACCGATGAAACTCATTTCATCAATAAGGATGTAACGTATAGGGCGAAGACGTTCTTGGAGGTTAGCAAGGGCTTGGCCCTCAAGCGGTTGAAGTATGGTTATTGGGATACGAAGGCCAGAATGTATTGTAAGTGCATTTATGTTAAAGGCTGCGACACCAGTTGGAGCAAATAGGAGAATGGGCGATGGACTATCCTCAGATGTCGACTGAAGTGCAAATTGCAAGCAACCAATCAAATAAGATTTCCCTATGCCTGCAGTTCCTTGGATTACCATTTTCAAGGGGTTGGTGTTTGTGTGTTGTCTATAGTGGGACATAACAAGATCAAAGGAAATGCGTTGAGTTGAAGATAAGAAGTTAGGAGAAATGAATGTTGAACAGGGGTGAGCAGGTATTTGGTTTGAAGAGCGGTTCACATCAATGAATGAAATGGAAGATTCTTGCAAGTGTAAATGGATTTGTGAGTGGGCTCAATTGTGTTTAGTGTCAAAGTCACGATGACCAAGCATGTCAAGGTCAACAACTTGGATGTTGTTTCTGGGGTGTAGGTGAGAGAGGATCTCCCATTTAGACATGTCCATGGGGGAGGGGCCATGAGCTGCACGAGGAGAAGAATTTTCAGAGTCAGTATCTGGGGGGGTGCAGGGTGGCGGTGAACATGCCAGGCAGTGTAATTGTAATGGAAAGACTCCCAAGCCGAGACTATTTCCAAGTCTGTGCATCCATTTTCATGTGGCAATGCATGAAACGGTTTGTAGAGGAGGAGTTCACTCCAACAGAAATTAACATAAAGAGGGGAAGTTGAAGGAGGGATTCCAAAGAAGTGAGGAAGGACACGCACAATTTTGGGATTTTTGTGGGGCTTCCATTGGTAGGACTTCCTACAAGTAGAGTAGTACCAAGATTGTGAAGCTTTCAACAAGGGGCAATTGCTCAAGTGAAGGAGGTATTTGCATGCAAGCAACAATGAAGGTGAGTGGTGGGGGGGTGTTTGGGATGTCTGGTGAGACATGTTTGAAAACAATATGGGAAACATTGAGGGAAACAAAGGATCGGCTACAATTTGTCAAAGGTAGTTTCTGCAACATATGGCATGTCTCTTGTGCTCCAATGTCTTGATCAGCAACAATTTCTGGGAGGAGTTTTCGGATGGGCAACAAGATTGCCTCTTCTGCAGGGGCAGCATGTGCAATATGTGAGAGCATTTCACGGTAGCTTTCCAATTTATTCTCTACTTTTGATGCATACTTTGAAATGTATGTCATGACAACATGTCATGAGAGGACAGGTTGACAAATCAACATTTTCTCTCCATATTGAAAGCATGGAAGAGTTGTGTATGTTTAAGAGTTCATCATTCCTAGCTAGGATATATGTTTTCTTCCCATTACCATCAATGAACATACAAGATGTAGCATGCAGGTCAAAGGGGAAACCATAACGACATACAAGAGACGATCCTTTTTTGCGAAGGCAGGAGGATTCGTTGCATTTTGTGTGTCGTTGAACGGAATTTACAAGGGATTCATAGTCGTCAATGTGGTTTGCTTCAAGTATGGAGGATGATTCAAGAGTGAAAGGATCTTATTGCTATGCTCGATGGAATGCAAGGGTGTGAAGGTGTAGGGGATGAGGATTCCATGCGGTTGAGAAGTTATCAAAGTATGTTTTGGCAGCAGCCACTGCGGGAGCATTCTCCCAATCAAGGGTGTCCATAATGGTGCATTTTCCAACCAAATGAAACCATGGATATGTGCAGAACCCCTATGTTGCCATTCAGACCTGGAGACAAAAAAGTAAAGGAAAAATGAGGAAGAAAATTGAAATCAATAATTGCGAACGAAATGAAAAATCCAATATAGGAGAAGAGGCAGACCTGCACCAGCAATCTTTTGTGTGGAATATCTTTTGAAGGATTTCTTCAAGGAAGATGGTAAATCGATGGTGCATATATAGAGATGCAATATGTGGATTGGTTATAATGTTATGAATTCTCCATTGGAATTGTGTAGACAAAGAAGTTGGAGGGGGGCAAGGCATGAGCATGTGAAGGTCAGACCATTTGGTGTCAGCTGCACTAAGGGTGAAGAAGAAGGTTGGGCTACCAAGTTGTGTGATCATATGAGATAGTTCACCTCTTTTTTTGTTCCAAAAGGAGTGTGTCCCATGAAGAGAAGATCCAAAGTGCATGGCATGGTCAGCCACATGAGAATCTGGAACTTGGTCAAGTTGGGTGAAAAGGGCCGAGACTGTTGTGGGGAGGGTGTCTTCAAGGTTGCATTTAACAAACACAGAAGCGATAGCTTGGCTACGATGGTGGATGATAAGGTTGTACAAATAGTAGAGAAAGTGGGGGTGTTGGCTGAACCTGTTATCATGGTATCGCATAAGGTGCAATACATACTCTTGCATGTTGATTTCATGAACACGTGGTTGCTTTAGCATGGAAACACCTATGGGGAACAAGGTTGGGAATTCCATAGAAAGGAGGTCTTCTGTGTTATATTCATTAATTGGGGAAAGGCCAATTGGGGGTCGTTCAATGGAAGGTGTTGGGTCTATAGAGTTTGATGCAACAAAGCGTCGGATTTCTTCAGACTTGGTGTGAGAATTTGGGGGTGCATAAATGAAGGAGGAGTTTTGGGGGGTTAGTGAAGCTGACAAGGAAGGAGGTGCATCATCATCAAGGGAAGAGGGTATGTGAGCGTCTAGGACAGAGGTTGGTGAATGGAGAAGGAGGGGGGATACATCTGTGGGTTGGACTGGCAAAGCATTTAGGCTAGATAAACTATGTTGGACATCCTTGTAATATGGGTCATTGGACAAATTGAATTCTAACGCAATAAGGACATTGGAACAGTTAATAATGAATTCATATGGTTTGTTTGCAGCATTGCATTTACGTACAACAAGGATGTCCAAGTCTAGTAAGAGGCGTGGAAGCGACATGGGTATTATGAAGATGTCTTGGGGGAAACTAATGGTACATACAGAGTATTTGTATTGGACGCCACGTGTGTGTGTAACTTGCAGTATTGGGTTGACACGGGAAATTAATATTTCTTCAATTTGAGTTAGTCATGCAAGCACAACTAGATGGTGTCTAGGGTCCATATTATTTTCTAAGGAGAAGCGATGGCCATGGAGTTCTCGAGTATAGTGAGAACATGTATAGTTTCCATGTACCTGGATATGATTCTTGGCAGGTGGAGCAAATCTGAATTGGGTGTAGGCGATCAAGTATTTTAGGAAAGCAATGTTGAGCATCTGTTAAGGGGGTGGTGGATGCGGTTGGTGGAGGGGGGGGCATATCAAAGGTGTGGATTGGTGGAGCAATGATGTTTTGCAAATGTAAAGGTGGATGTGATTTTAGGTGGAGCATTTTGGAGTAGTGGTGGGCTACATGATGGGGTGGTTGCAGAAGTGATGGTGGGATGTCTGGATTGATGACGAAGGCATCGCTGTGTGTTGAGATGGTATTTGTTGTGGCCATAAAGAAGCCTTTGTCATGCATTTCTTTGTTCATTTCCAGTATTGGATGGCATAGGTACATTGAAGAAACACAAGTTTGTGGTAACCCTATAGAAAACATAAATGGGGTGGTTGCATGTTATAAATAAGGTAAGTAAAGGGAAAAATGGAAGCACATACATTATATCAATAAAGGAATTCCACATTGAAAAATGGATTCATAAATATACAAGTAAAATCCATATAAATATATAGCAATAAAAAAATGTGCAAAGCATTTGTAGGACAAGTTTCCATCATCAATATGTAGCTGAGAGGTAGACCAAAAAAAGCACAGTATATAAAAGAACAACATACATAAAATACTAAACATTGTATCCATGTAATAAAACATGCACCATTGGTTGCATGCATGCAGAGAAGTATAGTGTCTATGAACCATTTAAAGTCTCAGTTTAGAATAGATACAAGTTAATGTTGTTGATAACATATATAATCGTATGAGCACAAAAAAAATTAGCAAATAATTACATGAAATAGTAATGAAAATGTATCAGTATGTATTCGTAGGAGCATACATGAAAGTAGGAAAGGACATGGGGAAAAAAGAAAATGATAGCGATGAAGTGGAAAGCAATACTGCAAAGGAGATGAAGTGGAAAGCATTGGAAACATAGGTTTTGTAGGTGGGTAAATTTGTATAGAATATATACAGGTAGAATGAAGGAGTGCAAAATTTGGAAACTATGGGAGGGTGATGTGAATGGGTGTTGGGTAGAGAGGAAGGGTTGTTGCATAGATGTTAGGTCAAATATGGTGTGCAACGGGTTGACTACAAGAGGTAAGTGTGTGGATTTATTCGAGGAGGGTGGATGATCCAGATGTGTAAGGAACCTCCTCAGAGTGAACAATTGTTGTTTTCAAATGTTGAGTGGCATTGAAAGTCTTTGTCTTAACGGATAAGGTGAAAAGGTATTGTCGTGAGGTCAATTCTAGAGCTATATCCTTTAAGGAAGATGATTTAGTGGAAAGGAGGCACAAATCTTTTGCAGATACGCCAAGGAGTTGGTTTTCCGAATCATCAAAAGCTGTGGCGACGTTGATCTAGCCATTGTGGTCTTACAAGGAAACATTCAACATGTACCTATAATCGCACTCTAAAAACTCACCATCACACTTGATGCAATGCCAAGTGTTGTGAACCTAATGAGAAATATTTTTCATGCATTGTATGCCATCAACAAAGAGAGGGCATGCAAGGAAGTGGAAGTCATCCATGTTAATGGCAACGATGGAAGCACGTACCAAGAACCATAATGCCTTCTCAGAGGGTTGCATGATTTGCAACTCAAGTATTGTTTTCTTTGGATTGCTTCAAGATGCAAAGCGTGTTAATTTCCAACTCAATGAAGGTGAAGATGCACATAAACCTCTTTCAGTTAACCATTTTTGAAGGATGTGGGTTGGCTCAATATCTGGACTTATATGTAGGGTAGTATTTGCAACACTTCTAAGTGTTCTGCCATTGAAATCAGTAAGAAAAGCACCCCTGATTGCAAGGGAAAGAGGTGGATCGGAGGAGTACAATGAAGCAAGTTGTGAACCCTCAATGTGGCAATGATGTGTCTCTAAGGGCAACAACCCCCCTACTAGTTTCAGAGCCATCTTTTTTTTGAATTGATGATGCAGGGGAGATGGAGAAGACCATGCCAATCAGGTCAACCATGGAATTTAGCGGTGCCACTTGAAGGTCATCGATTGTTTAAAAGTGGAATGAATGTATAGGAATTGAGGGGATGGCATGTAGGCAAGGTTGGATGGTTGACGTAGAAGAGAGGGCAATCTCAATATGGTTGTTCAAATGGTTATATGCAGGGTTAGTTGCTTTGATTGTGCCATTGGAGACAGTGTAGACAGTCCCTATTTCAATTTGGGAATAGAAGGAGTCAACAAAGCTGTTAAATGTAGAGACATGGATCTCTTCTCCAGAACAGTCAAGAAGGTCAAAGCCAAATAGTTTCCTTGGACCTTTTTGCATGGTGTATTCATGGATGTTTGTCTTTGCAATTACACGACCTTGAATGTTTTTGACAGATATTGCATGAAGCTCAGATCTCTCAAAAACAAGGTTTTTGATAGATCTTGTATGAAAAATTGAGAAAAAGCTCAAAATTCCAGCACTGCACCAGAAGCCAAGGCTTACCACTTAATACCCCAAGTAAGGAAATTGTTGATCAAACTTGCTTGATCAACTATGCTGGGTGTGATGAAAGCCTAAAATGTGCAGGTTGTTCGACCTTATGGTGCCCCTTTTGTTGTGATTTGCAAGTTTTAGAAAGGTGAAAGCATTCGCTCCAGTAGTTTCAAATGGCTTCTTCCGTAGAACTCTTGACTCCGTTCAATTTCCACTCATGGAAAGGAGACATGGAGATCCAGCTACATTCCAGAGGACTCTATAGGGTTACTATGGACACTGAAGAAGAGCCTGCTTCTATGACAGACAAAGCTAGATTCTTGAACAAGAAAGATGAAGCATTCGGATTCTTGTGCCTCTATGTTTCCCAGGATCTTCTTTTCCATCTCTCAGGATCGAAGACTCCAAAGGAAATCTGGGACAAATTGGAAACCCTGTATGGAAAACAGGATGATTTGAGAGTATACCAGCTTGAGAATGATTCGATGTCTCTCCATCCTTCCAATTTCGAGACCTTAAATGATTTTTTCACAAAGTTCAAGCACATTGTCTTACTGTTGAAGAAATGTAAGGTGGAGAAGGAGGATGATCAACTCATCCTCACCATACTCTCCAAACTTGGAGCTGATTATTCGGTGTTTGTCTCTACATTCCATGCGGGGAAGCTCAGAACCCCTGGATGGAAGATGCCTTCACTCAATGCCTTCATTGAGTCCCTAACAAGTGAACATGATAAGCTTTTCCAAATGGGGATCATCAAATCCTCCTGTGATCAAGCCCTCCATGTCTCAAGGCCCAAAGATCTGAAGGGTAAAGGAAAGCAGTAGAAGAACCCAAAAACCAAATTCAAAGCTCTGAATCCTAAATTTGAAAACCAACAGCATGAAGAGTCTTCCGGCTCAAAGAAGAACAAAGGAAAAGGGCATTAT
Source organism: Pseudotsuga menziesii (assembly GCA_001517045.1). Classification (NCBI taxonomy): domain Eukaryota; kingdom Viridiplantae; phylum Streptophyta; class Pinopsida; order Pinales; family Pinaceae; genus Pseudotsuga; species Pseudotsuga menziesii. Next base: position 387,230 of record LPNX010278420.1, on the reverse strand, counting down.
GGAAAGGAAAAAGTCAAGTGTTCATACTGCGGGAAGGGATTTTGCCCTGAACATGCCTGCATGAAAAAGAAACTTGATTAAGCTACCTCTCTCCTTGAGAGAAATCACATCAATCTTCCAGAAAAATTTCGAGGAGAGATTAGCAAGATCAGGAACCACAGCATGAAAGAGGTCATTCCCTCATGGAAAGCACTTCGAAGTCCAAAGCACTCTTGATAGATTTTGGAGATTGGAACCACATGATGGCTGAAATAGACTCCTTCTCATATTTGGAGACCGTCAAATCCATTCCCATCCACATGGGAGATGACTCCACCATCATATCCAAAGGATGAGGTACTGTAGATCTTGAGCATGGCTATTTTTCAAATGTTCTGTACGTACCATCTATGGCATCAAACCTCCTTAGTGTTTATCAAATGACACATACGGGAGTTCCCAAGAGTGTGTCCTTCAGCCCGGATGATGTAGAGATCACAAAACTTGCATCTGGGAAACTTGTTGTAAAAGGCCTTGCAAACCATCATGCAAAAGCCTAGGAGTTCTCCCATTTTGTGGCGGATGCAAAGCCCACCACATTGTTGACTCATGGAAATGAAGCTAGTAAACTATGGCATGAGAGGTTTGGCCATCTGAACTTCAAATACTAGTAGCAATTACAGAATAATTTTATGGTTGAAGGCCTCCCGGTCATCAAAGCTACCACTGGAATTTACAAGGGCTGTGTTGTTGGAAAGGACCCTGAGCATAAGTTCGGTCGAGGCAAGGAAAGCCGAGCATCATGCATCTTGGGACTGATACATTGTGATTTCAGCAGTACCATGCCTATCACATCCATGAATGGATCAAGGTACATTCTAACTTTCATTGATGATTTTTCCAGGTACACATGGGTCTTCTTTATCAAAAACAAGTCGGAAGTCTGTGAAATATTCACTGAATTAAGGGCCTTGATAGAGAATGCATCTGGCCAAAAGATCAAGATATTGAGATCTGGTAACGATGGGGAGTGTGTTAGTAATGAGTTACTACATATATGTTCCCAAATTGGTATTCGGGTCCAACATTCAGTTCCCTACACTCCCCAGCAGATTAGTGTAGCGAAGAGGAAGAATCGGTCTCTCAAGGAGATGACCACCTGTATGTTGGAATCAAAGAAGTTGGCTGCAAATTTGTGGGATGAAGCCATGCATGCTGCAGCATATATTCAGAATAGAGTGCCACACTCATCCGTGAAAGGGAAGACCCCTTTCAGAGCATACTTCGAACACAAGCCGAATGTGTCGAATCTGCGGGTGTTTGGGTCCACTGTATGGGCCCAAATTCCACTTGATAAAAGGAGGGTTTTGCAACCGCAAAGCATAGAATGTCTATTTATTGGGTATCCTAATGAATCAAAAGGTTTCAAGCTACTGGATATCAAAACAAAATATATCATCATCGAAAGGAGTGTTAAAACAGGCCCCAAGAGAGTGGTATTCCAAGATGGATGCCTTCCTTCTCTCACAAAACTTCCAAAGGTCATGAAAAATTAAGGTCATAGCCCGCTGAAATGTAGCTCTGGCATTTTTAAGGCCAAAAGGAATCTTCCGATATGCAAAAGTACCCCAAGGACAAATAAATGTAGTCTTATGTTGATCCTCGGGTTTCATCTAAATCTGATTATATCCAAAAAAACCGTCCATGAGGGAGAATACCTCGCTTCCTGCACACTCATCCAAAATCTAATCAATAAATGGTGTGGGACAATTATCCTTAGGACAAGCACGATTTAAATCACGGAAATCAGTGCATATACGGATCACTCCCTGCTTCTTATCAACCAAAACTGGATTTGAAACCCACTCCGTCAGGGGAACGAGATAGATAAAACCGGCTTTTAATAGTTTCTCTATCTCAACCTTAATGGTGGGTGCTTTCCTAGGATTCACCGCACGTAAACATTGTCGAACCGGCTTCGCATTCGGATAGATCTTAATCTCAATACCTGGCATTCCCTCGTATGACCAAGCAAAGATGTCGTGAAACTCTTTAAATAGCTCGATATACTCCTTGATCTCATCAGGTGAACAACTCGCCCCAATTTAGACATTCTCAACTTTGCCAGGATCGCGAGAAATATTGATAGGAATAGTAGGTGATAAATTCGCCATCTTCCCATCGGCCATCTGACCAGGAGATCTCAATGGAACCACGGGATTACCAATCTTTTCACTAAGAATCTCCCTAAAGTCCTCACGCTCCATACGGTCCAGTTCAGGAAGAAAATATGATCGATGATGTAATTCTTCCCAAGGTGACTCAACCCCAGACATGGCCTTAATAATGGCTTCATCCGATGGAAAAACATCGTCGAGGCAATCATGTGCGTGAGAGGACTCAACTACCCATGCAGGCAACACATACGGGTCCTCCTCCGTCTGCGAAGAGGAAGGACTGGGCTCTGCAACTTGACCAATATTTGCTTGATATGCTACCATCGTTGCAGGCAATGGCACATCTGTTTCGATAGGTCCAATCGAAGGACTCAAAGAAGGAAGAATCCAAGGATCTTCCATATGGGTATTTAGATGGATTACTAATTTGCAGGTTCACGTTTTACAGCTTGGCATTTAGATGGATACCCCAAAGTATTCATTGGGTCTCTGATTTCTAGTTTATCTCCCGCATCTCAATTTCTTCTTCTTCAGCAGGATCATTCCATTGCATTGTGTGGTTCCCATTTCTCCATTTTCTCATTCCGAGGAGCTATCAGCAGATCAGAGGGATTTGAGGGAGTGAGTACCAAACTTCCATTTCAATTCTCTAGGGCAGTTAGAGAGGAAAAATCTTTCGCATGCTCTGGTCATTCTATTTTGGAGGGGAATACCATCAGCTCTGTAAAGTTTTGAGGGTATCAGACAACTTGTCAAACCCCAAAATTTTCGAAAAATTTAAAACTTTTAAAATAGCATATAATTGCATTAAGTGCAGTCATTAACTGGTTGATTAGTTTATGCTTCTAGTTTTGTAACTGAATGACCTTTTGATTATACTTCACTTTATAGAGTAATTTCTTTTCAGTTACTGAATATTTTTCTGTTTGTGACACAAGGTGGGTTTGTCGTGAAAAGATGGGGCTAACTTAGCGTTAAGCTAATGCATAAAGTTCCTTCTGTTCTTACAGATGACAGGTAATGTTCGAGTTACTGCTAACAAAACTTTAAAGTAATACTTCTCAATTTGCTGTACCAAAACATTCAGTAAAAATTAAATGCATACTAGCCAGTTTATCAAGCCTTTGAAGGTAAAGCTTTTCCTATTACTCTCTTTAAGATTTTCTTTAGAGTACTGGATCATTTATAAATTTCTGAAATGCAAATACGAAAGTAGATAACATTTATTATCTAGCGCAGTAAGTAAAATTGGATTATCATAATCAGGCCTACTTCTATTTACTTGAAGTTACTGCATCATGCCAAGTTCCAATTCAGAAATGTTTTGATTCCTAAATACTAGGTTTACTGTTTGGTATAAGTCTTTTGTTACCTTTTCAGAGTTTGCATTTAAATGGAAACTACCTCTTTCTCCATTAAACAATAAAGGAAATGAAAACCATATGCACCTTTAGAGTTAGTTCTAGAATATCATAATTAGACTTATTATGAGTTTCCAGACTTCACTATTAGTAAGGATGGTGATAGTAATTTATATAAATTACTAGTTTAACATACACCTTCCATACCTTGAAAATCTTTAAGTAAGAGAGACATCAAAATCCTAATTGATGTCATAAAAATCTAAGACTAGCAAAGATTGTTATTGCATTGGTATAAATATGTGAACATAGATTAGAGTAAACTTCTCCAATTTAGTAGATTATAAAGCTTTAATCCTACAGGTTAAAGTCACTTCTTAAAATCATTTAAGGAAGAAATAATGAGTTTTTAAACCATCTAAGCAAATCTATAACAAATGATGCTAAGTAGTAGTTTTGCAAACAACTATACCTAGCCTTACTTATGACTAGGGTAAATAGCATCAAAGTGGTAAGTTTAACGAATAGTTTATAACTTACATTACGCTCATAATAATATATCCTTTATAATAGACTTCAAACCCTTTAAGTCTTCTAAACCCTTCAAGACTTAATCTTGATTAATTTCTTATAATACATGGTTATTAATATATATAAGGCAAGGCTTTGATATATATACAAGGTAAGTGTAACAACACTGTTTTAACACCAAGGTTGTTCAAGGCATATGATACATAGGTTAAAGTCGATAAAACATAGTCTCAACGTTTATATTGCATGACCTAATATTGATAATGCATAATATTACATACATTGCTTTTTAACATGATCGTTGTGATAATAACGCAGGTTAAAACATAGGGTATCGACCAAGGGATATCCATGCAAAGAAATTGTTTGAAAACAAATGATTTGCAATGTTCAACGTGGAACTTTGGACTCGACCCACTCACATGCAGATTATTTTTGTACTGACGTGGTCACATTTGGGCCATGCATTGGCGATATAAAACATTGACCAAACCCTAAGATTCATCATTCTCCCTTCATTCTCGGGCCTTTGGCCGCCGCTTTGCAAACCCTCCTTGACCTGGTTGCTGTTGTTTCGGTCTGCCATTAAACCTCTGATTGCTACAGCTCTTCGTGAGCTCAGCTATTGTAATGCAAGGGAGTTGAAGTGTTTTTAATCGTTGCCTGCCTCTGTCAAATTTCGCCATTGTTTGGCTTGGCTCACTTGGTTTGCAGTTTTACTTCTCTCTGCTCCTGCGAGTGTAATTATCCCTTCCTCGATGCGTGGCTTGTACTCCTTGCTGGCTGTGTGATAGCTGTTGGAGAAAACGTTGCTAGGTTTTCATTTGGTGAAAGAAGTCGAGCGAAACAACTCCAAAGTGGTTGCCATCGATTGGCAGGCTCCTCATTTGCACTGGCTGTGTCGATCACTGCGAGGGCTTACCAATCTTACCAGGTAACTGCTATTTTGTTTACTTAAGAGTTATATCAATATTCACAGGTTATTACATATACTTTGCTTTTGAATAAACACTAACGCTCGGCTGTTTACATAATAATGCAGGTGTACCTGCTACTTCTCTCGTCCTGGCAGTTACATGAAGGTTACAGCACTTACGGCCATGGTAAGCCCTGGTCTCTCCACGGCTTATTCACCTTCTGTGAGTCTTTTGAGAACAGCGTTGGTTTTGTCGTTTCGGCTCTGTTTAACCTTCAGGGTTTTAGTTTATTTTTAACATTATGTACCAGGGTTTATACCCTAGTTCGTAAGTAGAGTCTTACGGCTTTGGCTGTGAGTACGAAACCTTGTCTGTAATTATCTTGATATGTTATGAAGTCGATCTGGCTGTAGGTTTCTTCATTATTACTATCTTTTAAATGCTGTAATAGGCGATAAGCCTTTGCATAACTCGATACCAGTTTTTTAATAGCGATTACTACTACTGTGTATTTTGTATAAATTTGGTATTTATCTTCGGTTATTAAGCCTGTGACTAGTTTCTATAAAAATTATCATTAATTGCTTTACTTGTAAATAAAGTATAAGTTTATAGGGTTTAACCCTAATTCCACAGTTTAGATTTAATTCAGTTTATAAAATGAAAAGAGTATAAACTCTGTCGGTTTCTGTGAATAAAATAAATGGTTTATCAAATAAATATTAAGCTCGTTGTTCGAGCATTATACCAGCTCTCTGTTTACCTTTGCGTTTTTTATGAAGACAGCTTGGCTTCTTAAAAGAAGAACAAAATCATTATGCTGTTGATATACTCTCTATAAAACTTACTATGAGTTAAATTCTTGATTTAATATTTAATGTGCAGGGTGTATACCCTTACCATAGATTTACCTGTTAGTATTACCTTCATCTTATAGTAAATGAGATTTATTATTAGGTTTTATGTATTGATTTACACCTTAACTTCTATTTATTAGAAAGTTATAAAAGTAAGGTGTATACTTTTTAATTTATAAAACCTATTATATTTTTATTATATTTTACAATCGTTTCTAAGTATTAATAAATCATTTTTATAATACATAGAATGTAAATAGTTCATTCATAAACATTATTCGATTATACATTGAGTATAAATAATCTAGGTTGATATTTGAAATAATACGATATATATTTAAGTATTATTGTTATACTTGTAATTAATAAAAATACTTAATTAGTAAAGTAACAATGATGTTACTTCTAATGTTTTTATAATTATTAATACTGTTATTAACCAGAGTATGGTTTATTTATTTAATTATGAAGACTGTGTATAGTCTAATAATATTTATATAATATTAAATCTTTGTTTTAAGTATATATATATATAAAACTCTTGTGTGTACTGTCATATTCCTTAATCATACAAGAAAGTTTAAAACAGTTTCTAATCTGTTTAAGCTTTATCTGTAAATACAAGAAGATTCAGTGATTATATGAATGCATTCTTAACCTATATGCAGCCTAACAATACTATGATTTAATTGTAAAATCAAACCATTAGGTAAACTACATTCTACTGCCATCATTGTCTCTTTCCACAGTTAGAGGGTTAAATTCTTGAAAGCTAGCAGATAACAGTTATAAGCTTAAGCAGCAGCATTAATTTAGTCTATCTATTTCTTTCTTTCAGCTAGCATTTACTGTAAAATAAGGATACAGTATCATGAAGTAGTTTTAAAGACTGTAGACAAACAACTTAGGAAATTTATAAAATGCTTGTAAATATTGAAAGGATTTAAATAGGTACTCGGTTCAGAAGGATTCTACTTCACCTACCGAGATACTGTGCTGGAGTACGGTCTGGTGATACCAGATGTGGAAAAACACAGTAACTATAAACAGATTTAACTACTGACAATCTAAGGTACCAACTTTACTGTTACTAACTGGCTCTCCAGACAATAAAATAACCACAACATGCATTCATTCATACTCAGTAAACATAAAGAAATAATTAATAGAACCTGTATTAAGCTGTGGACAACAACAACAATGGGAGGCCGTTCCTCCCTACCAACTCCTGGAGAGCGCTCAGACAGCGACTTCTTAGGACCCTCGAGCTTGCTCTGATCTCCCTGGCTGGAACTAGGTGCAGCAAATCAGATACCAGTCTTCAACTCAGTATTAACTCAGAACTAACAGTCAGTTCTCTCAGCCCAAATAGCTGTAATAAAAACTCAAGTTACTGCAGCAATCCACTCAAAACACTTCCTTACTGTTTTTCCCTCTTTCCTCAATGAAATTCCTGAATAACATTCACCTGAATGAATTCTTCCTGGAATAAAATCTGTGCAGCCTTAGCTCTCTTCATTGAGTACTTTTAAAAGATTGCCTAGGTCTTAGTTGGGTTAACTATCATTTAATGACCCACCTGCTCAGATTCCACTTTCTTGGGGAATCATGACCCCAAATATAGGGAAGTTGCCACCTGCAACTTAGGAAGTGTTTGAGGATGCTGCCACTTTTCCTTTGCCTTTCCACCTAGTTCCATCCACCAGTTTGACCAGTAACCTCTTTTAATAGCTCTCCCATGCTGTTGTCTCCATAATTTATTTATTAATAATAAAATATTCTGAATTACCCTCCATAACTGTTGACTCTGCTGAGTCATCAATCCCTACATAGGATTAAGTTTAACATAATGTCTCAGAAATATAATAAAACAAATTACATAATTTTACAAAATTGGGGTATGTGACATACACACCCCCTTAAAATGTAACATCGTCCTCGATGTTACTTATTCTTCTTCCTCAGGAATCTCCTGGAACAGATTCGGGTATGCTTCCCGCATCTTACTTTCCAGTTCCCAAGTAGCTTCTTCAGGACTAAGGTGCTTCCATTGCACCTTCAGCTGTCCAATTGTGCGGTTCCGCAGAGTAATCTCCCTCCTCCCGAGGATACAATCCGGTTCCACCAGAACTTCCCCTTCTGGTTCTACCTGTACAACGTTCCAATCAATCACATGAGTAGCATCATAAACATACTTTTTCAGAATATAAATATGAAAAACATTGTGTACTTTTAAATTAGGTGGTAACGCTAGCTGATATGCTACTTGACCAACTCTAGATAAAATTTCAAATGGACCATAGTAACGTGGCGCTAATTTTGCACAACTACCCAATCTTAGGGAGCTCTTCTTTGGTCTTACCTTTATGAACACATGCTCACCCACCTGGAACTCTTTAGGAGTTCTTTTCAAATCTGATTGGCTCTTTTGCCGATCTTGGGAAACCTTCAAGTTCTCCTGCACTTGTTTTACAATATGTTCCATTTCCTTTAGTAATTCGGGTCCCAACACTAATCTATCTACTAGATTATTCCAGGAGATAGGAGTGTTACATTTACGCCCATACAGAATTTCAAAAGGACTGAACTTAGCTGATGATTGATAATTGTTGTTGTAAGCAAATTCTGCTAAATGCAAGTAATCCTCCCACTTACATGGCTGATCCTTAACATACATTCTTAACAGATCTTCCAACACCTGATTAACTCTTTCAGTCTGTCCGTCCGTCTGAGGATGGAAAGAGGTGCTGAAATTCAGTGTTGTATTTAATCCTTTAAACAAGGATTTCCAGAAATTCCCTGTGAATTTAGGATCCCTGTCTGAAATAATAACTTTCGGTACACCATGTAGTCGAAAAATCTGTTTTAAGAAAATGTCTGCTATATTTGCAGCCTTGTAAGTGGCTTTAACAGGAATAAAATGTGCTACTTTACTTAATTTATCTACTACCACCATAATTGAATCATTCTGATTTTGATTTCTGGGTAATCCAGTAATGAAATCTAAGCTGATTATTTCCCACTTCCAGCTAGGAATAGGCAAGGGTTGCAACAACCCAGCTGGATGTTGATGTTCTATCTTTACTTGTTGACAGTCCAAACATCTAGCTATATACTCGGCTACTTCGGACTTCATATTAGGCCAGAAATAATCTTTTCTCAACATGGTGACAGTCTTCTGGTAGCCTGGATGCCCTGAATAAGGGGTTTTATGCACTTCATCCAGAATCAACAATTTAACTTTAGACACATTTGGCACATACAGTCTATCCTTAAACAATAAAAACCCATTTTTATTTAGACTATAACCCTTAATTAAACTTTCTGTGGGTTCTTCTTTAGCTGTAGCTTGTAATTTTTGGTAAATTTCATCCAATTTTATCCCTCCAGTTAGCTGTTCATCTAAATCAGAATTATAAGTACTGATTGCTGTTGTAAAATTTAATTTCGCATTTCTGCTCAAAGCATCAGCTACTTTATTTTCTTTTCCTTTTATATGTTGAATTTTGAAATCGTATTCACTTAGGAAGGCTAGCCATCTGGCTTGCCTTGCATTTAAGTTAGGCTGATCTAAAAGGTATTTCAGACCCTTATTATCAGTCATTAAAGTAAACTTTATGCCTATTAAGTGGTGTCGCCACATTTTTAAGGCATGAATAACAGCAACCAGCTCTAAATCATACGTAGCATAATTATTTTCATGGATCTTTAGCTTTCTGGACTCATAGGCAATGACATGCCCATCCTGAGTCAGCACTCCGCCTAGACCGTCATTACAAGCATCGGTGCAAACCACGAAATCCTTATTAGGATCCACTATTCTTAGAATTGGCGCAGTTGTTAATAAAGTTTTTAGTTTCTTAAAGCTTTCTTCGCATTTCAAGTTCCAATCGAACTTCTTGCCTTTCTTTTGCAAGGAAGTGATTGGGTTGGCTATTTTTGAGAAGCCTTCTATGAATCTCCGGTAATAACCGGTGATACCCATGAAAGACCTAACATCTGTTACATCTTTTGGTACTGGCCATTCTTCAATTGCTCTGATCTTTTCAGGATCAACTGAAATCCCTTCCTTAGTCACCACGTGACCTAAGTACTGGATTTCATCCTTGAAGAAATCACACTTACTGAACTTTGCGAAGAGCTGTTGCTCTCGCAGTTCTTGTAGAACTATCCGTAAATGTTCCTTATGTTCTTCTTCAATTTTAGAATAGATCAAGATGTCATCGATGAATACGACAACAAACTTGTCTAAGTATTTATGCATTATGTTATTCATTAGACACATAAAGACGGCTGGGGCATTAGTAAGCCCAAATGGAATTACGACAAATTCGTAATGTCCATACCTAGTTCTGAAATTTGTCTTGAATATGTCCTCTTCTTTAATTCTCACCTGATGATAGCCTGATCCCAGGTCTATCTTAGAGAACACCGTAGCTCCGCGCAGCTGATCAAACAGATCGTCTATGCGGGGCAATGGATACCTGTTTTTAATTGTCATTTTATTGAGCTGACGGTAATCTATGCAGAGTCGCATAGTTCTGTCTTTCTTTTTAACAAATATCACTGGTGCTCCCCAAGGGGAAACACTAGGTCTAATATATTTCTTATCGATTAATTCCTTTAACTGTGATTTTAATTCGTTAAGTTCCAGAATATTCATACGGTACGGAGCCTTCGAGCTAGGTACAGCACCTGGTACCAGCTCTATTGTGAAATCCAGTTCCCTCCTGGGAGGTAATCCTGGAATTTCCTCCAGAAAGACATCAATAAATTCATTTAACACAGGAATATTCTCTATTTTTATTTTATCTTTTTCGACTTTATTTGCCTCATCTGTAATGATTATAGCATAGGCCTTGCATCCTTTCCTGACTGCTCTTTTGAGCTGTAAGGCAGAAATCTGCCTAACTACAGTTTTCCTAGGAATACCCTTAACTATTACAGGTTGTTCGTTATTATTTACACACGTAAACGTTTTATCAAAACAATTTAAAACTACTCTGTATTATTCTAACCAGTCCATACCAATAAGTATGTCATACGAGCCAAGTGGCAGAACATTTAATTTAACAGCAGTTTTAAAATCATTCATATCTAAAGCACAATCCTTAACATAATAATTTACCTTCCTTTTTGCCCCTATGGCTAGTTGAACTAGCCAAGAGTTATCAAAATTTTCAACGGTCAGATTACACTTTTCTACTATCTGCGGTGAAATATAACTTAGGCTAGCACCTGGATCTATCAAAATAGTTACAGGAGTTTTGTTAACCATACCTTCTACTTCCACCATGGAAGTTTGGTACTCAGCTTGGCGATTCTCCAATGCTGCATTGATCCGGGGCATGGTCCTTGCAAAGTCTTCAACAGTCATTTCATCATGTATTGTATGAATGTTGTTGTTTGGCTTCTTCCGATTTGGACAAACTGATGCATAGTGTGGGCCATTGCACTCCCAACACTTAACAGGTTCCTTCCTTTCAAAATTCTTAGTGAAATTTCCATGATTGTTAGAAACCTCTTTGCTTCCCTTAAAGTTGTTGGAGTTATTTGAAGCACCATTTTTGCTTCCCTGAAAGTTCTTACCATTAGAATGGTTTCTGTTCTTGTTGTTCCTGAAATTTTTCTGAGGTACAAACTCCTTTTTCTTGAATTCAGACTGATTACCATTCTTTTTAGCCTTCCAATTGGCTATTCCTTCCTTCTTTTTGTTCTGTTCAAAACAGAAGTTAGCTTTTCGCATGGCTTCTTCCAGAGTTTTGGGGTTATCATATTCGATTCTGTCTTTTATATGGTATGGCAGGCAGCTGAGAAACCGTTGTACCTTAGGTTTCTCATCAACTAAATACGGCACATACCTTAACAGACTTAAGAACTTGCTGTTTAAGTCTTTCATAGTCATGGACCCAAGCTTTAACTCATAAAATTCCTTGGCCCTTTCTTCATAGTATTGTTCAGACAGGAACTTCTTCTTGAAGTACCTTTTAAAAGTACTCCAATTGACCTCTTTTTCTTTAATCCCCTTGACCCTTTTCAAATCCTGCCACCATATATCTGCCTTCCCTGAAATGGTTATATATGGCCATTCTCGCCTTCAGCTGGTTTGAATAATTATAAATCTGAAAATATTTTCTCATCCCGGATAACCAGGATTCTGCCTCTTCTCCTTTTTCCGTTTCTCCATTGAAAGTTGGGGGTTTTATTTTCTTGAACTCCCCAGAAATCTCTTCGTAAGGTCTGTACTTTTTCTTTCTCTTATACACCTCTGCTTCGCTACTATCACTAGTAGAATAATAGCTCTGTTGTTCCTTAAAGCTTTCAGATGAGGAACTGCTATCAGATTTAGCTAGTTTCATCTTTTTGGACCCTTTTTGATGGCTAGCTTCTTTAGATTCAGACCTTCTATTTTTCCCTTCAGTCTGAAATTTCTCTATCAGAATTTGATTTAACTCCTCTTGAGTCTTCAGAATTCGTTCATTATCCTTCTTGACTAATTCTAATTCAGTCTTTAAACCCTTTATGGTCTGCATCAATTCTGAGGAGTGAGCAGTTATCTCCTCAATCACAGGCTCTCTGGACATCTGTCTGGTCTCAGTGTTTGGAGATTTCTCCCCAGCATATTCTCCTAAGTTCTCCATACCTGCCTATTAGATTCAGAAAAAATAATTTTCTGCTTTTCACATAAAACAAAATACAGGTTAGTATATTATTTTTACTGTTCTACGGAAAGTAATTGGGCCACATCAAGGCCTAGTGTTTGAACCATGCTCTGATACCACTTGTCAAACCCCAAAATTTTCGAAAAATTTAAAACTTTTAAAATACCATATAATTGCATTAAGTGCAGTCATTAACTGGTTGATTAGTTTATGCTTCTAGTTTTGTAACTGAATGACCTTTTGATTATACTTCACTTTACAGAGTAATTTCTTTTCAGTTACTGAATATTTTTCTGTTTGTGACACAAGGTGGGTTTGTCGTGAAAAGATGGGGTTTACTTAGCGTTAAGCTAATGCATAAAGTTCCTTCTGTTCTTACAGATGACAGGTAATGTTCGAGTTAGTGCTAACAAAACTTTAAAGTAATACTTCTCAATTTGCTGTACCAAAACATTCAGTAAAAATTAAATGCATACTAGCCAGTTTATCAAGCCTTTGAAGGTAAAGCTTTTCCTATTACTCTCTTTAAGATTTTCTTTAGAGTACTGGATCATTTATAAATTTCTGAAATGCAAATACGGAAGTAGATAACATTTATTATCTAGCGCAGTAAGTAAGATTGAATTATCATAATCAGACCTACTTCTATTTACTTGAAGTTACTGCATCATGCCAAGTTCCAATTCAGAAATGTTTTGATTCCTAAATACCAGGTTTATTGTTTGGTATAAGTCTTCTGTTACCTTTTCAGATTTTGCATTTAAATGGAAACTACCTCTTTCTCCATTAAACAGTAAAGGAAATGAAAACCATATGCACCTTTAGAGTTAGTTCTAGAAGATCATAATTAGACTTATTATGAGTTTCCAGACTTCACTATTAGTAAGGATGGTGATAGTAATTTATATAAATTACTAGTTTAACATACACCTTCCATACCTTGAAAATCTTTAAGTAAGAGAGACATCAAAAGCC